>CAJNOP010001217.1:0-10524 GCA_905250075.1 Rotaria sp. Silwood1
CCCACCCACACACCCACACCCACATCCTGTGAAAGTTTCATCATTTTTGGTCGAGTCGTTCGTGAAAAATCCGTAAAATGGGTACCTTTGTATGTATTCTTCGTAGGCAAAGAAAATATCATCAATTTTACAATAATAACAGCAGCTACGAATTTTATTTTAAATTTTAGTTTGATAACATTGTTATTATTTATTATTGAATTTGTTATATTTATTCATTAAAATACTCACAAAGGATATTGACACTTCGACAGATAATCTGTCATTGTCATAACATATGTTATATGATTCACACAAAAGACAAATTACCCGAACGAAAGGGTCGTCAGAATTGAACCAAACTTCATTCCAGACTCCATGTTTCACCTTTGTAGACCAATAACGTGAGAGTGCTTTTGAAAGATGTCGTTTGTGGTCGAATTGAAGTACATTTAATTTTAAAGTAATTTTTTTCTTTGATTATTTTTATGTTTTATTGTCTCTCGATTAGTTATCAGTCAATTGAATTCAAAACTGATCATCGTTCACACTTTTTTGAAAGACAGACAGGCATCTTTTGAGAACTTTTTGAAAACTTAATATCATGTTCTGCTAATCTTCTAAATAAAATTCATCAAAATCAGGAAGCAAAAAGCAATAAAGTAAGACCTCTAATTACTGCTGAATTACTGTAGAATTGTTTTCTCTGACATTTTGTTTTTTTACCTGGAAACAATTAACTCATCTCTCTCGATTTGGCGTATTATGATAAGCATGTCTAAAAAATCTTGATTGTGTTCATGGCGAAAAGGTTTTATCATATTGATAAATGATGAAATAAAGTTCTCTTTTAATTTGTTTGAAGAAACTTTTACTTATGATAGTCTTGATCTTACACATTCTTGACTTAAGAACATATAGAGTTGATCGTTTTGATTCACCTATGATTTTACCATGAAATTGTGATGTATAGTAAATGCGAAAATATGGAGGAGCATAGTAGATATGAGCGCTGTTACTAAATATTTAAACGTTGAAATTTTTTAGTGTCTCTCTATTAAATTGAAAGCAGAAAATTTTTATGAATTAAATATGTTCATCTTTGTGCGATAAAGAGACGGTTATTATTAAACAACCTTTGAAATATTAAATTCAACAAAAAAATAGAGGCTTCATCAAATAGATTATCGTTGATAAAAAGTGACATTGATTGATACTCTTTCTAAAGCATAAAAGTATTCAATTAAAAAGAACATTTTAGAAAAAAAATATTTCAGAAATTTTTTATCTTCGAGTGTTTTTTATATCCTGTCCAGATCAATAACACGTTAGTTTAGGTTAATAGAAACTATTCTTTTTTGTAAAACAGAAAATAAAGCTTTTGAAAAAGATAAGCCTGAATTAGCAAGCATTAAACAACAAGATGTATCTCTCCTGAAAATTTCAGCTATCCATACAGTTTCATTTGCTCATGGCAGCCCCGTGAAAAACGGAATTTTGATAAATGTGGGGACTTTCAGGATAGGCTTTCTCCCAAAATATGGATTATGTGGGGCGTTGATTATTAGAACTTGGAAGTACTCTCTTTGGGCTGCAATTCTGTAAAAAAATTAGTGTGGGATCTCCAAGAACGGCCCCAGGGGACTTAGTGTAAAATACGAAAAAATGAGCCTTTTTATATGGATAATCTACTCAAGTGCAATTCAAAATTCCTCCAAGGAATTAAGTATGTGGTATAAATTTTATGTAGTAAAAATCAGCATTAAACTCTCTATTGCCCTGTATCAAAATATCCTTTGAAAATGAAAAAGAAAACTTTTACGAAAAATCCCCCTACCCCCCTCCAGGCCTTTCTTTAACATTTTATTCGCACAATCGCTGTACCCCCTAGGACGATTTTTCGTAAAAATCTTCTTTTTCATTTTCAAAGGATATTTCGATACAGACTAATAGAGAATTAGATACTGATTTTTACCATATAAAATTTATGTCACATACTAGAATCCTTGGAGGAATTTCGAAGTGCACTTGGGTAGATTTCCCATAGAAAAAGGTTCATTTTTTCGTATTTTGCACTAAGTGCCCTGGAGCCGTTCTTGGAGATCCCACGCTAATTTTTTTAGTGAGGGTGTGGGTGTGGGTGTGAAGAGAGACCAGACTAGCACCCAGAGCCACACATCCACCCACACCCACACCCACACCCACACCCACACCCACCCACACCCACACCCTTTTTCATATGACCCTCCCTTCAGTGGAGGGAATATATTAAAAATATAAAAAGGTTCGATATTCATGCAAAACTCGCTATTAAATACTAGTTTCCAATATAAACAGAGAAACACTCTAATCAAGAGTAGAGTAGAGTAGAGGCAAGTCAAACATTCTAAGCGTATGTTTTCCTTAAAGTCTCGCTATTATTTGACAAGTTTCTCGGTTAATAGCAAACGAAAATCGATTGTAGTTTTCTTAGCAACTGAGAATTAGATATAATTGTTTTCTAGTCGATAATAGTTAATAATTTGAAAACCAATAATGATGATATTTTAGTAAGACGAACACGATTTCCGATAATGCGGTTTTTTAATTTCTTATGACATATTTGTTGTTTCACAGGTATTCTAAGATACGGTAGGAATGCAATCAGCAGAATAAAAATTCTTATTAATGTATAATTGGAAATATTATTTTTCGTTATCATAATTGATTTTTATATCTTTAAAAAAATTAGAATACAGAATATGAAAAACTAAAAGTAAAAAAGTCAATCAATAGTGTTCCTATTGCAGTTTATATGCTGTACTATCGCATCCGTATTTATTGAATCGAGAAATGAAAAAGATATTTTGGACGGTCGTAAAATATGAACTTTTCATCTGATTGGCTTATAACTTCTAACAGAAGAAAGCCTATAGACTTTGGTTCACATGTTTGGTTCACTTCCATGGACCAACGAAAGAAAGAAAAGTGAACATCTGTTATAACACTGGTCCTATTCGTGATAGAGGTCTCTGTACGGTTTCTGGTTGGAGCAACTAACAGATGTTCACTTGTTTTCGTTCTATAATTTGTCTTTTGTATGAATCATATAACATATCTTATGACAATGACAACAATGACAAGTTATATATCGAAATATCAACTTTCTTTGTGAATATTTTAATTAATAAATAAAACAAATGCAATAATGAATAATAATAATTTTATTCAACTAATATTTAAAATGAAATGCAAAATTGCTGTTATTGTTGTAAAACTTGTTCTTACATTGATATCCATAAAAAAATCAATTAAAAGAGATAATTTTCTTAAATCATAGTTGAATCTTTTCATCCGAGAGGATTTTTCATCAAAATTTCTATTTGAATTTTAGATTATTGAACGATTATATATTTAATTCTTTATCTTCTCGACAAAACAAGTATTTTACAAAGAACAAATTGGTAAGTTAAGGATTATTATCTATAAATTCACTTGGAATTGTTCAGCAGAAAAAAATTCTGAATTTCTTCTAACCAAATTATAGGATCATATTAAGCAAAATGCTGAGATTTTTCGTAATTATGAAAAATACAGCACGTTTTTCAAAAGGTATTTTGATGAAATTAAAGGCTGAGTATCCACCTCAAAGAGATCTCAGTTCTTATATAGCTTCATTTATCAATTAAAATTTTCTTTGGAAGAAAATCTTAATATTATTTTGTTGAGAATAGTGAAAAATGTTAAAGACAGATTCTAAGTCGAATAATGAAAGAAAATATCACATGGAAAATAGAACAATTCCATTAAAGATATTTGACATACACAATAGCTTTTTTAATAAAAAAATTACATATTTGAAGCCTATCTCATAATTCAGAAAGAATGAAACGTCATTTTCTGTCACAAATCGACTTTCATTTTTCACTTTCGATTTTATACACTGTGTCAAAACCTTCCTTACATTAATAAAATTTTCCGCCATGTTTTATCGAATTGCACATGAAAAGATGCAATATTTGATGCTTATTTCGAATTTTTAAATTCATATATGGTAAACAAAAAAGTCATTATTCATAGGGTAAGTTTGACTTTTCAAACAATGGTAATTGAAAACCATGCCAAATCTTCATCATAAGCCTTCCTTAGGACACTATTAGAAAGTCTATAAGACGCCAAACCGTATGTCGAATCTATTTTTATCTCGGAATCATATCAAACGAGCCGTTCGCAACCGAGTTTTACATTGAATTTGTCGACAATAGACATAGAAACAGTGACAAACAAGTTATGTTAAAAATAACATTTTAACAATTTTGAGTCTGAGATTTGGAATCGGTATCAAAATTTTGCATTTTTTAATATGTGATTCGTTAAAAACTCATGAACATATGCATTTATGTATATTCGTAGAATTCTGCCATTGCGATATGAGAAATTGGAAGTGAATATGAAGGTTGACTTCCGACGGAAAAGCAATCCTTCTTTTGCCTATGAGCTAGGCACCGATTTCTAACATGTCAGATATAGGGAGATTAAGTTAAAAATGACCTGACTTATTTCGACTTGACTTGAAAAATTTTTAGAGGATTTGTGACTTAACTTTGACTTGTTAAAGAAAAGCTTTTAGTGACTCATGATTTGACTTGACTTGTGGCTTGTGACTTGACGAAAAATACAAGTCAAGTCAGACATGTTTTTACAACTAAGATGTAAGCTGCTAGAAATGCAAAATTAAAGCAATTTTTTCTTTCTTTTATATATGGTTAGATAGAGAGTGATGAGCTGATCAAGAATATGTGTGCTTTCAATTTTTTGTAATGAGTTCTAAGGAGAAAATTTAAGATTTCCTCTCGTAACCAACTTTTTCTGGAAAAGCGGTCAATTTACGATAACCGATTAATTGTCGATTCTTTTGTTTCCTGCAAATTTCAAAACTGTTTATTTCAGATTCAACGTGAAAAACTGTATCTAGGAAAATCATTTACATAAATGACTTTTCTAGATATAGTTTTTCACGCTGAATCTGAAATAAACAGTGTTGAAAGAATCCCATCGGATTTAGTGACCTATCTTGAACCAGAATGTTATATATGTGATTTTGTAGAGTGATTGGCAGCGCATCGAATGGTGTATAAGAAATTGAGTTTTTCTCAAATTTTGATGTGCTACGGGTTTATATACTATGTAGTCTGACTAGCCCTTCAAAAAACGCGTTAAAAAGCGGAAAAATTTTGTTAAAACGCCGTTTCTACGAATCTTTAACGCGTATTAACGCATAAAGGATGAATGAGCCCGTTAAATTGCGTAAATTTTTTCTTAATTTACGCCTTTTTATGCGATTTTTTATTAGGCTTAAGGTTTAACTCGTAATCTCTTTTTTTTACCGAGATTTAATAGATTTTAATCGTTATGTCAATTTGAACAATGCAGAAGACAGAATTTTTATCGATTAAAAGATTACTCTCAGTGGAGATGTTTTTCTATACTGTTTCACGTTTTCACTTCCACCTATTTCATGCAGAGATATAACTCCAATAGAACACGAGATGAGAAAAAAGAAACTGGTGCACAGAACAAAGACCAATGGTTTAATAGGAAAAAGAAGTAATCATTTTATAAAGGGGAAGTAATTTTTGGCATAAAATCATCCATCGATTTCTTTTGATAAATTTAAGTGTACAAATAGACGTTCAATTATTGTTCTTCCGCACATATTGAAGAGAATTTCATGCGCTACTTTATTCGTGCAACGCTATCCATCTGGTAATCGCTAGTAAAACTACCGCCAATATACCAATCGGTAAATGTGCGGTATACTGGTGGTTGCCGCCGATTTTTTCGAAAGTGTTGTATCATGGTGCATTGTATCAAAACGGGTGAATATATTTTTCAGTCCATTACAACTGATAGAATCGAATCAATTTCGATGGAGCTTGTTCATATTGATGCACCCGAGTCGTCTGCATTAGCCACAGGGGCCAAATCGACCTAGGTTATGAGATAAATTTTTTTTATTATAAATGGCGCTGCAAAAATTTTATTAGTAAAATATACTCTTAAGAAGTCAATTCTTTTTTGTAGGTTTTTCATTTCTATTGAATCCTATAGTATTGTATATTTTTTGACAACTTATTTCGTTTTTTCTTCGTATAGTCAGTTAAGAGTTGATATAGGCGACAGATAGACAACCCGAGATGAATGTCTTAATACGAGTCGTACTTTAAATTTTCAGTGCATTCGTCGAAAATTTTTACTCTTTCATAATTAACACGGTTCTACGTTAAGAGATCGAGTGTTAGCAATAATGTTAGTCTCTTGCGTTTCTACTTATTGTAGAATGAATGGAAAAAGGCAGAAAGGAAAAATATCGAAAATAAAAATGTTGAAAACAAAAAAATAACATGAATATGAACCAGTAAAGTTGAAGATGAGGGTGAGGGAGATTGATACTTCAATATACTCTCGTTTTCATCACTTACATTCATCTAAATTTCTATTATTTTTGTTTTCGATATTTTCATTTTCGACATTTTTCCCTTTCGATATTTTTCCTTTCTGTCTTTTTCCACCATACCTTATTGTATAGAGCAAAAATGAGCCTTATTCGCGAATTGCTTGTTGATTACACACATGCACAAAAAAGTGGCCATATACTTAGCTTATTTGTTGTTAAGAACAGCCTCTTTTCTTTCATCTCTCTTTCTCAATCGTCTTGCCAGTGTAGGAGCTGTTCGTTTATCATGTTCTCGATCTTTTCTTCCTTTTGATCTTTTCATTTCTCTCTGATGTTGTCTCCTTTTCTCTTCTCGAAGAAATGATTAATAGTAAATGGATGAAGAAGCTAAGTCTTACTCAGTTCACATTATCACCAGAATCAATAATAAAATAAATGCGGAAATCTCGGATTTATATCCGAGAGTATGTGTACTTCAAACAGTGAATGAGACAAATCGGTCATTTTAGAATGTCTGGATATAAAAATTTGCCTGCAAACCTTTTTCTATAAACCGTTGAATTCCATTGGCTACTGCTCAAACAATAGGATTTCGGAGCGTATACACCTCATATTTCAACTCTTCGGCTTAACTTACCCTCAGAAAGTCGTTTTCCCTATAACTTGATTTCTATTGGTCAATGCTCAACCAATGGGCCTTCGAGGCAAGTGGAATAGAGATTCAAGTTCTCCATACTAGAAAATTTTCGATTATCACCTCGATGATAGGAAGATAGACTTACAATTGGGAATCGATTGGAGCGTGCACAAAAACCGAACCGATTCCCGCTTATTTATCTTAGCAATAGGTGAGTTAGTCCTCTTGTTTCGTAATGTTTTATATATCATTTTGTAGCTCTTGAAATTCTCTATCGAATCGTATAAAATAGTTAGGGTTTTAATTGACTGTGATAGGAAAAGTCTTTTACGAAAGTCGCGATGGGTCGATTTTCCCATAGGAAGCCATAGGGAAAAATGGGTATTTTTGCAATAACTCAGAAACGGCTCGGCCGATCCTTCTCATCTTCGAATTCGACCGAGATATTGTAAAGACTGAACTATGTAGAAAATTTTATCGTGATCGGACTCTCCTTTCGAAAGTTATCGTGTAAACGGCCGGACGGCCGGACATACTGACCGATTCTAGAGTGTACTCACTTTTTGAGTACACAAAAAGAGTGAACAGCATATTTGATAAACATATTCTACCATGTTTTCTAATACTGCACTGCCTTAATAATGATCTCAATTGAGTGCAACAAATTTTAGATGATAGTCTACATGATATTCTTAAATACGTATCTTCTATGTCTACCCAATTTTATATCTTAGAAAAATACAAAAAGAAATTCAAAATGGCTCTAAAACTTTTGAAGCAATCTTTATATATGTTATTTTCACAGAACTTTTAGCAGTTCGATGGGATATTTTAAGGTAGAATAATTTTTATCGTATATCTTCGCCTGTTGGCAAGCGTTCGCTTTTCCAATTGAGAGTATCCCTTAGAGAGAACAATCATATTCCATAACCTGGGTTATTTCAGAGATAGTTTTGATGAATTCTTAGTTATTCTAATCGTATCACCAATTTATAAGAATGATCTTTTAGTTAATTTTGATCTATAGAATTTTATATAAAATTTACGCTTCGGAAGAATTTTAAATTTGATATAGAGTACCATAGACCAAAAATAAACTAAGAAATCATTGTTATACGGTGGTAGCGCGATTAGAATAACTAAGAGCTCATCGAATCTATCTTTCAAGTAATCCAGGTTATGAAATATGATTGTTCTTTGTAAGGATACTCGCAATTCAAAAATAGAACGCGAAAAAATGCGTTAAACATCTTGAACGAAAATAAAATCGCAAGAAGCGCACATTTTAACGTGTTCATAACGCGTTAAATTTTTGAACGAAGTTTAACGCATTGGTAGATTTTAACGAAAATAAAATCATAAAAACGTTTGCTTTTACCGATTTTATTTTCGTTAAAATTTTCACGCTTTTTTATGTGGTTTTTTTCATTGTTTCTCTGACTGGGAAGGCGAGGCGGTAGCGAGCTGAAAACCAACGAGGCGATGATGAGACGATTTTTTGCTGACTTGTAGAACTCTGATAGGCACATGAAAATTTTTAATAGGATCATTCAGTATTGTTAATATATCATCAGTATACTGATCCCTCCATATGCGAAAATAGGCTATTCTTGGGGGCAATCTTGAAAGTTAACAATAAGTCCCTGCCGTTTCGAAAGATCTTATCTGTGAAACATATAGAGTTCGATAGTAGGCAATTTTCAAGAAAGTTTCACATTGGTACTCACTTGTTCTGTTGCACAGAATTGAACACACTGGATATCAAATAACTAAGAAACAGCCTAAACCTAAGAAAAGGGATCATTTTTAAGTATGAAGAAAGCAACGATGAAAATTATTGATTATAGAAAATTGAAGAGCACTTATAACTGTATCGAATTGAGTTTAAAAACAAAATATGCATAAGTTTATCTAAGAGACGGCAATATCTATGAGTATCATATATATTCCTCAAGGATTACAATCAGTATATAAACCCTCAGCGCATCAAAGTTTGAGGGAAAATTGATTTCTTATATATCATTCGATGCGCTGCCAATCACTCTGCCAAACCACATATATGGCGTCGTGGTTTAAGATAGATCACTAAATTTGGCGAAGTTCTTTGCAGGTAACGAAAAAATTGAGAATTTATTGGTTACCGAAGAAAATCTTAAATTTTCTCCTTAGAAACTCATTTCAAAAAATTAAAGCACACATATTCTTGATCAGCTCATCACGCTTTATTGAACCACAAATTAAAAACAGAAGAAAAAATAAGTCTGCTTTAATTTTTCATTTCTGACATTTTGTGTTAGGATTTACATTACGTATAGAGTTACAAGGTGCCGAAAATGCAAAATTCGAGTGATTTTTGTTTCTCTTTCATTAACATATAGTTTGATAGAGCTTGATGAGGTGGTCACGAATATATAGTCTTTATTTGGATTCGACCACCACTTGGTTGAAAAAACATAAAAAACTCGAATGACTCAGAATGTAACATTGATAATTATGAACTCGCTTTCTTTTACAGAAGTTATCAAATTTTACTTACGTTATTTTCTCAAGTTTATATGAAAATATTTTATTCTAATTCAACATTAAAAACTGAGTAGAAAAAATGTTATTTGATTAGATTCAAAGTTAATGAGGTTAAAAAAATTCCTGTCAAATATAGATAGTTCCAACATATCTCATAGCGCGATTAGTGAGTTTTCACGTAAACCTATCTAGTTTTTTTGTAACAAGAGACAGAAGCAAGTGTTCTATCTCATTAGAATCACTAGATCACGAGCTACAAAAGAGTACTTAGCTTTTTTTTAAGATTCTGTTTTATTGTTGAAGAAATTGAATTTTTTCTCCGTTTCCTGGTAACATTATGCGAAAGAATAACAAAAATGTACTTATATTTCGCGGTTTTTATTATCATGATCCAGTCAAAAAGAAAAATAGATAGTATATTCGGAACCAGCTTTTACTAAAATATATATGTTTCGATGCGGTTTTTAAAGCTGGTTCCGAATATGCTATCTATTTTTCTTCTTGACTGAACCATGATAATAAAAACCACTAAATACAAGTACTTTTTTCATGTCTTAGCCTAATGTTATCATCAAGCGGAAAAAAAATTCAATTTTCTCAACAATAAAACAGAATCTGAAAAAAAAACTAAGTACTTTTTTGTAGTTTATGATCTGATGATTCTAATGAGATAAGACTCTTGCTTTTATCTCTTGTTCCAAAAAACTAGATAGGTGTGCAAGAATACTCATGAATACACGCTATAAGAAATGTTGGAACTATCTATATTTGACGGGAATTTTTTAATCTCATTAACTCTGAATCTAATCAAATAACATTTCTCTACTCAGTTTTTAATGTTGAATTAGAATAAAATGTTTTCATATAAACTTGAAAAAATAACGTATGTAAAATTTGATCACTTCTGTAAAAGAAAGCAAGTTCATAATTATCAATGTTAAATTTTCGG
>CAJNOP010001217.1:18709-42814 GCA_905250075.1 Rotaria sp. Silwood1
TCGTCTTTTACTGCATTAACTAATTTTCATTTGACTATATATAAAAATATTAAAACTATCAAAACAAATTGATTTTGTAAAAAAATAGAAGGGCTGTGATTTAGTTAGTCGTTGGATTGAGCTAGAAAATTCAGAAAATGTTCAAATTAATGTTGTCTATTAAATATATAAAATAGTTACACATTGAATGTTTTTTGAATATCGGTGGCAGATACGAATGAGTCTTTTTGTCATGATTATATGTCAAAATTTATTCTTGCTCCAATTCAAATGTTTAAGATACCGTACAAGAAATACTAGTTTTGTCGATAGATAGAGCTTATCGACCTTTATTTATGAAAAATATGTATGATTATCCTTTTATTGAAGTACTGAAGGCAAATAATTTTCGTTTTCATTCGGTTTGTAAGGAAAATATAATGTATGCTATGATAAATATCGGTCGTGAAACTGATCGACTCGATGAAAAATGCAAGTTTTTTGTATTTTATAGTAGCAGTGACAATCAATTGCTATCAAAAGTACCGAGTTTTGAAATAAATAAATTTGAAATAGAAAATTCATTTATTTGATTACAAGACGATATTAACAAATAAA
The DNA here is from genome assembly GCA_905250075.1 of Rotaria sp. Silwood1. Taxonomy (NCBI): domain Eukaryota; kingdom Metazoa; phylum Rotifera; class Eurotatoria; order Philodinida; family Philodinidae; genus Rotaria; species Rotaria sp. Silwood1. The sequence goes on from CAJNOP010001217.1 coordinate 19,307, forward strand.
CGAATAGAAAGATGTTTTTCAAATCTAATGACGAGAACGTGTCATTGAAACTTGATGATAAAAGAGAAAATGAACATATTTTGACATGTAATATGATATATAGAAAGTCTTTTGTGTTTTTTCGATTTATTGCGAGTATCGATGGGAAAACAGCAGAGACTTCATTTTTAAAATCTCATGAAGTCTTCTGAAATCTTACAAAGTCTTATAAAATCTCATGAATTGGAATATTGCTAGTTGTGTCGTCAACAATGAAATATCTTTTGCGAAAAGAATCTCAGCTGCCCATGGAATAAAAAAATTTTAAAAATTGGCATCAAAATGATGAAACGGACAAAAACATTGATATATTTCAAATTCATTGATCAAGATAAACATTTTCATGGATTTCATTGCATGAATTTCATTAAAAATCAAATTCACTACATTTGCTTGATGAATATATCGCTTTTCATCAATGAATTTGAAAAAAGACAATTTTTTTATCCGTTCCATTATCGAAAATGCCTTTTTTCGTGTTTTTCACGTAAAATTCACGAAAGTCATGCCATTTTTTTTTAATTTTTTTACTCCATGGATGTCATTGGAGAAATTAGAGAAGTCTTTTACTTTACGAGAACGTGAAATGACCTAAATAAGGTCTATATTTTAATTAAATAAAAGAATAAATATATTTGTAATTTTCAGGAACTCAAAAATCTATAATTATTAGAGTAATTCGACATGCTATGACACAGTTGGACAAGTTATTTCCTGGTGTCTATTCAAAATCTTCCAGAGGCCGCCGACGTACTTCAATGGTGATACAATCTGAAACTGAATTATCATTGTCGAAAAAGATGGCCAAAGTGGGAGATATTTTTGCAATATGTGATGAGATTGACACATTGCTGACCAAGTTATCCGTATATTCGGCTGGTGAACGAGCAGCAGCTGCTGGCGGCAAAATTATGTGCCAAGGGTTTGATTTAATCGAAGAAGAGACACGTGGTACTGGTCCCCATACTCATACTATTCATTCAGCAAAATTAGCAATCCTGGGTGCCAGTACAGGAGAAAAATATGCCAGCAACATGCATAAGTTTGAATCAGGTACTGGAAGTGATGGTGTTATTGCTCGTATGGCAATCCATGTCGTTCCAACTGTGGCACCTAATATGCATGTATCAAGATCGGTATTTACCTCAATACCAAATATTCTTCAATGTCTCATTATTATTCATTATCTTGCTGCTGAAAAAGTTCAATTTTACTTTCAAAATACCCGAGCTGATATTGATAATGAGTCAGCACGTAAGTATTTGTATTTAATTTGATCAGAAATCAACAAGTTGAATGACATGATTGTGTCTTCTCCATTAATGTTCAGATTTCTGAGTAATAAAAAATTTCGGAATTTTTTTACAAGAAAAAAATCAAATTTCAAAAATTGTTGCAGTCGATAAAAAAAAAAGGATTTTTTTCAGAAAATTCATCCTTAAATGGATTAAATTTTTATAATTCTAAAAACCAATTCCCAAAATTTGAACATAAAAAAAACAAGATTTTTTATAATGCCTATGACACATAGATATCAATCGATGATACTGATATGAACGAATATAAATCAAAAGACAAAAAGTATTGAGTGTTTCAAAAAAAAAGATAATGAAATGTCTCCATCGCATTTCGACGATATGAGCTAATTTTTTTCTTGATGATAGAGAAAGTTATAAGTTTTTATTCAGGTATCATTAATTTATTGATACACTTAAAATCTAACACTCTCTACTACAATCCAAAAGTTGGCCTTTTTTTTCGGATACTTTCATTTGATACCCATGTAAAAAAATTAAAAATCAGATTAAAAATCGATTATAATGGCACTATTATAATCTGATTTTAATCAGATCTTTCGGCCTTGAAAGACAGATTTCATTTGATTTAATCATTTTTAATCTATTTTAATCGGTTAAAAACTTTAATCAATTAAAATCAATTCTTCATAATCAATTATAATTGATTTAATCTTAATGATCGATTAAAATACATTAAAAAAAGATAAAGCCAAACGAAATTTGTCTTTTAAGGCTGAAAAATCTGCTTAAAATCAGATTATAATAATGCCATTATAATTGATTTTTAAATGATTTTTAGTCTTTTCTTATCACTTTTTTTTAGATGGGTATATTCGATTTTGTAAAGCGTTATTTTGCTGATTATTTTCGGTAAAAAATTTTTCTTATTTTTATCAACAAATGAAATTACTACAGTCAAAATATTGGAAAAAGTCAAATTGCTCCAAACTTCTGAATCATTTGATGTTTGCTTTAATATTTCAAGGTCAGCAACGTCAATGGTTGATGAAGATTGAAAATTTTTTTTCACTGAAATGATCACTGGAAAAAGCTTTACAAAGCAGTCTATCAAAAGGTTTTCAAATACCTTTATGTCTTTGTGGTTGACTATTGATGCAAGCGCTCTGCCAAAAGTTAACTTTAGTCATATGGGCTTCTATGGAATTTTCTCATAAAATAACATCCCAAGGAGTCTGTGAAGTTTCGGAAAAGCTAGATAGACTAGTGAAAACTCAACGATTCTACATAAATTATTTTTAAAAATGCGAAAATTTAAAAACATGAAAATTTGAGTAGTATTACAGCATCCTAAAATCTGTCGTTTATCTTTGCCAGAAAGTATAAATTTTGCTCTTCTCAGAAGATAATTATTGTTTTAAGGGATGTTACTAAATTTGTTGTACATGAATATAAACTGGGAACTCTTTTCTGTCATTAGAAAAAAAATCAATTCATTCTGTCAAAATATGGTGGAGATATTCTATACATTTTTTGAATAGGTTACCTCTGAGATAACTGATATATATGAGTTCGACTGAAACTTTTCAAATTGCAATACCTTTTTCTAATTTTAATTTAATTCTTTATATTTTCAAAGTTATTGCTTCACAATGGCTTGAAAATATTCGTCGGGTTCATTCAATCAAACTTCCCGTGACTCAAATGATAAATGATGGACAAACATTACTTACCACATACACACCAACATCAGCTGAGTTTGAAGAAGATGGCTCATATGTCAGTGCCTATGGTCTTGTCTGTCGAGCAATAAAAGAAGATCTCAAAACCGCAAATGAATCTCAAGACTTAAAGTTGTATATACGTACTTTTCTTCGAAAAACGGGGGTCAAACTCCCCCGATATTGTGCATGCATGAATCTTTTGTATCATTCCATCTTGTGGTGCTATGAAATTGTGGACAAAATCAATTTTGTTGCTGGCCTTCATGCGTCAAATCAAGAGCTGGATATGGATTTTGTCATGGGTGCTGAAGCACTGGTGAAAAGAAAAATTGAACAAATGCCAAAAGATTCACAAAATCGACCGATTATGATTATTTCAAAACCAGTTGTCGTTGCTGCAATCAAATTATATGACTTTATAAAGCAATCTTCTATCAATTTCTTCTCATGTGATGCCATCGAAAGGATTGCAATTGAACGATTGGTTAAGAGTACTCTACTAAAAGAAAACGCGCAACAATTGAGAACAAACAAGTAAGTACTCATTATTGTTTCGTTGATATAGAAAATTTTTTTTCAGGAGAGGAAAATCTTCGTGAACTACGTTTTTTACTAAGATAGAAAATAGCATCATATCCATTCTATCATTTACTAAGAATAATATTAAGTTAGTTGTAAGAATCGTCAATTTTAATATTTGTCAGGTATTCTTTACTCGTTCGAAAAAGCCCATGTGATTAGAACCGGAAAAAAACCGGTGGTACTGCCGGTAGTTGCAAAAACACCGGCGGTATACCGGCAATATACCGGCGGTAATTTCATCTTTTACGGGTAAAGTCAAGGTGCGAACCTAGTAATCTGCTCTCTTATGAATCTGAGAATGAATTTATATTATCGCATACAAAAATTAATTTCATTAAACTTTATCATTAGAAAATTATTTTTTTTTGTTTTAATTCCAGTATTAAATTTTGGTCGTAAGTGAAATATAGCTCTTACTAAATTGTCTCTTCTCAGAAACAGCTACATTTCACTCACGACCAAAATATAATACTGAAATTAAAACAAAAAAATAATTTTCCAATGATAAAGTTTAATAAAATTAATTTTTTGTATACCATAATATAAATTCATTCTCAGATTCATAAGACAATGAATCGCATATTTGATGATAAACAGTTCTATTTATTGCTACATTTTCCCGACTAAATAATTCTAAAAATAATCTAAACAAAAAATAAAATAGTTCTTAATAAATAAATAAATAAATAAATAAATACTTTCTTTTGAAGTTTTGAAAGTTGCTCTAAATAAAAGTAGAAAAATAATAAAATAATAATATTTGGCATGAATACATACTTTTCATTTTGGTACTGAGATCGTCGTAAATAAAACAATAATATAGTAATAATAATTCATATAATAAACACTTACTGTTTATTGCAATGTTCACAATCATCTAAATTAAAAAGAACGTTATCATATATATATACATAGAGAGAGAAAAAGAGATAGTTTTACCGTCGATATACCGCGGTACTCAAGAAAACCGTCGGTATACCGCGGTACTCGAAGCAACCGACGGTATACCAGCGGTATACCGCCGGTTTTCTCGACTACCGCGGTATACCGGCGTTAGTTCAAGTAAATATGCGACGTGGGAGTTCATTCGAATGTATTTCTTCAGCAAAATTCTTTCCACCTTTTTTCGATATTCACAGTAAATAATTGACAAATTTAAACCTTCATGTTCATCAACAAAATTAGTCTAACTAAACGGTAGCATAAGCTTTGAATAGTTTCAATAGACTAGTCAAAATTTTATTGTTGATAATCATTTAAATTTCTCGATAATTTAATTTGACTGACGTTTTCTCTTCAAATAAAAAACCAACAAGCGTAACTACTGCTTAAACTATCCTCAAAAAGCATTCAAATACAATCCGATATCGTTCAGCTATCTAAGCCCTATGCAGAGATATATCAACCTCAGTAAGTCAACTGCGGGCAGATCAACACAAACCATCAGATAGATTGTGGAAAGAATAGTCAAACAGAAAACTCATTCTTCCTGAATTCATACCTGATGTAATCCATGATACATATTGATCCATACCAATATCAATACATGCTAAATATAAGCAGAAGATGTAGAAGTCTGATTTTTGCATCCGTCGATAGAGTGAAGTCTTTATTTTAAGATATATATCTGTTTTTTTTACAAAGTTACATCATGCCATTTCAGGCTTACAATTTGAATTTTTTGGAAGCCCCTAAAGATGTATTTTACCCAAGGAGAAAACGACGTACTCCCACTGTACTCTCTGAATCCTGGGAGTACATAGAGTATGGAGTCACGAAGTAGGATGGGAGTACAATTTTATAACTAAGAAAAATCTATGTCTCAATTCAAGAAGACAACAAGGTATTCCCACTGTACTCTTATACTTTCTGTACTCCAGAGAGTACGGAAATATGTCGTTTCCATTTTGCTTGTATTTGTTCCCTTTGTCAAGCATTATATTGACAAGGAATGTGTACAAGAAACAGTTGAAACTAGAGGATAACCAACAGTTAACTCTGAACTGTCGGACAATATCTTTTTTTTTCAATTTTCTTCAGTTCCATTTTAACTACCGATTAACTTCATCTACAAAACCTGTAAATTTCATTCATTTTTCAGCAACATAAAGCATTTGTAATTTCAAAATTTTTCGAGCCATCCAGAGTAATGCGATTCTTTCAAGAAAAACGAAATCTGTTCGAAATATTTGAAAAGCCGTTGCATTGAACGAACTAGTGACTAAATTCAGCACTCCTATTAAACAGCAGCTCGACAATATTTTCATCATTTGATTTTTTTTTAAATTTGACACAACCGTATTCATTTCGTTACACGTTATATTTAATCAAATTCATGAATTTGATAAGTACTGATATTCAATTTTAAAGCATTCCAACTAAAACAAAGCTAGTATTGGAAAAAATGTTTAATCTTGCCTTGGTTGCATAGCATTTGTTGTGCATGAAAACATTTATAATGCCAAGTCTGACACTATATGCTATACTTTACTCATAATATACGCAGATCATACCGGGAAGGTTTAGTCATTATTACACATGAATTATCCATATAGCAAAAAGCCATCACATCATGTTCCATTGTTTCCTTTAAGAGGTATGAGCGTGGCAATATTTGTGACGTCAAATCGGATCAAATTTGCTCTTGCACAATTTTTTCAAGGCTGCAACTCCGTTGTATAATACTATTTATTTGCATAATATTATTCACTATCTGTCTAGTGGACACGTGTATACATTGCTTTTGACCACGTGCTAATCTAGTGGAGAATTCACTGAATGACATAACAAAAGAGCTCTTAAATGTTGATAATACAATAAAGCTTATGGCAAATTACACTACTTAATAACATAGTCGATTGAATGATTATACATAACTTGATCTATAAGATCATATGTACAGGGTGGCCCAAAAGTCACTTTACCGAAAAAAAATGGAATATATCCGTTACGATTCTACCAAATGAACTGATATTTTTACCAGCAACAGAGGCATGTTCACACTCTATATCCATACAGATAAGATTAGAGAGAACCTTTGATAAATAGTATTATTGACCTCAACAAGAAAAATTTACTTTTTCACAGATAGAAAAAAAAACTATATACTTAACAGAAGTTTTCTCTAGGCATGTCGTTATGGATATGAAGCTTGAACATGCCTCTATAATTGGTCAAAAAATCAACTTGTTTGCTCGATCCGTAGTAGAGATTTTCAATTATTATTTTGGTAAACTGACTTTCGTGTCACCCTGTATATGGCCCGAAAGTCACGTTGCCAAGAAAAAATTGAATATCTCCGCTACGGCTCGAGGAAACGGGCTGAGTTTTTTACCAATAATAGAAGCGTGTTCACACTTTGAATCCATATGGACAAGAATAGAGAGCACTCTTATAAAGTACCACTAATGACCTCAACGAAATAACCTTCCTTTTTCGCAGATACGATAGAAAACAATATAAATAACAAAGGATCTCTCTAAGCATGTCTTGATGAACATAAAGCTTGAACATGCCTCTATCACTGATAAAAGAATCAGCTCGCTAGCTCGCGCCGTAATGGAGATATTCGATTTTTTTTGACAAAGTGACTTTTTTTTTCTAACTCTGGAAAAGTAAATTTTTCTTGTTGAGGTCAATAATAGTACTTATGAAAGGTTCTCTCTTAGCTTGTCTGTATGGATATAGAGTGTGAACATGCCTCTGTTGCTGGTAAAAATATCAGTTCATTTGGTGGAATCGTAACGGATATATTCCATTTTTTTTCGGAAAAGTGACTTTTGGGCCACCCTGTATATGTCAAATTTCACTGTTACTTGTAGCAGTTGAATTGTAATCATAAACTTATTCGGAACAATAACTCATACCGATAATCAAGTTTTTTTTTTCTTCCTTTTTTTATTGTTCCAAAAATATCTTTTCATAGATTGATCGATTTTTATTTCATAATCATGTACAACAAATCTGAATGGTTTGAATTATATATCCAAAGTCTCATTACTATCAAATCTAGACCTATCTATTGGCTGGATACTGATGTAAGAATTATTTTCTTTGTGGAAACTTCTACAACAAACCATTCATAACCTAACTCATATACGACAGTATATGCTACTATGTAATGTATTTCATAGAGATGATAGAACTCTGTTTGCAATACAAGTGTCCAATCTTTTGTATTGTTCTATTGAGAAACTGTGAATCATATTGGTTTGACCTGATTCAGAAAAGGACAGACACACGAAAAATGTATGCCTGTATTTTATCTTATGCGTTAATAGATGAAATGGACTTTTAACTATACAATCTTTTACGCTAAACCTTAGACCATTGACACATTAATGATTTTCAATTTTTATATTGAATCAGAGAAAAATATCCAATGAAAGCATGTAGAAAAATGTTGGTGAAGTTTAGTATGCAAAATTAAACACTTTTTTTGCTTCTGATTAATTATGCATTATTTGTTTTTGTTCAGTATAATTTATAGAACCTACGGATGTACATAAATGCCTATTGAATACAAAACATTATTTTTTCTCTCAAGCATCGCTAAAAATCTTTTCTGGTGAGACTACAAGGATATTGGGATATGGTTTTGTAAGAGTTCTTCACTGTGTCTTGTAGCCACCACTGCCATATGGTTAAGACCAGAGATGAATTGTTTAATGGAAAAAGTGAAAATACAACACTGCATACGTCAATATCTGTAGCAGAAACCGAATCCAATCGGGTTCCACTAGTTCGAGTTCGATCAGGTTTGGATTCAATTTTCGAAAACTAGCTCGGTTTCGGTTCGATTCGAGTACCACTAGTTTCTACCTAAACAAGAGTCGACGATAGGTCAAAATTTCATTCTCAGATTCTTAGAGACATCTTATTAGAGTTGATATTCGTATAATTTAATATTAATTATTAAATTAATGGATTAAAATAACACTTTTAATCTTAATAAGTAAGTATCAGAAGTTTTTATATGGCTAATATGAACCTCACTGCACTTCAGAAGATTAGTCATCACAGTACAAAAAAACTGGCGAAATCTGAGAAAGAAAAAAAAAGAATTATGCTTCATAGAAGTGACACAGAGTCACAAACACACTTAATGCCGTCCTTATGAAAGGAAGTAAAGGCTGTATTACACGAAAATGAAACCTAAGAGCGTCGGACAAGCATTCAAAGCTCTTTTTCTCCTTCGATGGCATCGCATTTTCAAAATCGATGATATTTCGATCAATCATTCGATTATCTTTTCGAAAATAAGTTGGGATTCAGTTCGAGTACATTTCCAGAAATTCAGTCTGCTTCGTTTTCGGTCTCTATTCTGTACACAATTGTTTTACTTTATCAATTGAAAACATTGAAGTGTACGACCATCCAAACAGAAAACATAGGTGATCGTTTTGAATGAACCACTGATTCCCAGGCAGTCAAGATCGGAAAAAAAACGCGTTTAAACGCATTATTTTAACGTTTTTTTTCGCTTGAAAACGCTTCGAAAAACGGTAAAAGCGCACATTCTAACATGTATAAACGCGATATTTTGTCTTTTAAGTGAAAAAAACGCGTTTATATGCGTTGCTCAAGCGTTTAAAAGTCGTTTTTTGCTGGAAAACGCGTTACAAAACGTTAAAAGCGCACATTTCAACGCGTAAAAACGAGTTTTTTCTCTATTGTTGACTGACTGGGTTGTAACAAAAATTAATTTCTTTTTTTCTCAGAAATACTTCCTTAGTATTCAAATGAATAATGATGAATTCCACACTATTTGTAAAACGTCTTTCTCTCTTTTGATATAACAAACAATCCTGCAAGAATTGTTCGATTAGATCAGCTGAACCACCTATTTTTTTCAAAACGTAGTAAAATCATTTTAATGAATCAATCTCTTAATTTTTCTGACCGCAATATATAAGCGATTGCTAAAACTTTTGTAGTAGTCGATCAAATCTGTGATTGGTTTCATAATTGCTTATTCGGCCTAACCAGCCATCGGTTATCTACACATGGAGAGGATTTGAACTTAAAAGTGCAGAAAGCTGAGTCTACTGTTAAAAAGAGAATGATCGATAGTATTTGAAATGGGAGCATTTCTATTCCTGCGTAGCATTGCGTGCTCTGGATACGCGAAATCTTTCTTGGAACGAACAACTCGAAAATTTGTGTAAAAAATGGTAGTATAATATGTCTTCAAACAAGGATCGATCAGCAGAAAAAGTTCTTCAATAAGTTGTTAATCGATCGGATAGGAAGTACTCTTTCAACATATGACCGTGGTACAAATGTTAGGTGCCTACGAATGAAAATAATTCGTTCAAAAATTATTTCTATTTTGAATGAAATTCTATAATGAAACTCACTTATAGTGTATTTTGCTAGTTTATGTTGTTAATTTTGGTAACAAGAACGATGTCTCCAGATGGAATTCAACAAGCTCCATCGAATATACCCATTTTGAGCGCAGTTTGATTTAATATTTGTATAAGTTTTCTAGAAATATTGCGTTAGAAAATTTTATTAGTATCTGAATTTTGTGGCGGTTTTAGACCATTAAGCATTTTGTACTGTTTTTGTTCATAAATGTGCACATAATTGGATATATTTAGAATTAGCCTCGAACTCTCAGCAAGATGGAGTGTTTAGTTAAGCAAAGCTTCAGCTTTTAGTTTTTTCGAAAATTTCTTGGATCGAAAATGTTGAACAATTTTTCTCATTGGATTCTAGTAAAAAATACACCATTTAACGCAGAATTCGATGCTGGTGATGAAGATCTGGTTGTTTTTTTGCTTTCATCCTGGTCCAAACTATGATTTTTGGGAAACGGATGCAATTTCATAACGAACGCAATTTTTGGTTTGTTATTCGATGCAGCTATGCTTGCTACAAAATATCCTGGTATTCTGAGCACTTATTAATACCTGAACAACTCGTATATAGAAAATTTGTTTGTAAGTCGCTTCATTTCGTAGTAAAATGCAAAACCCTCAGTTTTCCTTAAAAAAATTCCATTTTTTGAAATTCCGTAACGACAAATATGTTCTGGATAGTTCAGCTTCAGCTATAGAAAAATCAATGAAATTTTTACTAGTAGTAGATCTAAATAGTCTCTATCTATAATAAAAATTTCAAAGAATTAGCTTTTGCTATTGATGAGAAATCGATATTACAATGTAAAAAAATGAAATTCTGTAATGCTTGACCACGCCGTTATAGCTGATGTCAACGTAAAATATTTTGAATTTCACAAAATCTGAAATCGATATTACTTCATAATGTTTCATCAATCAGAATCAAGACAACATTAGTTTTGTATATCCAAGCCTCCGATGAATATGATATGTTCTTTCGTCGGATATTTTTCTTTGGATAAATACAAAAATTGAAAATCATTTGTGTTAATGCGCTACGCTTTGGAGCAGAAAAATCAAATAGTCACAAGTCGATTTCATTTATCAAAGCATAGGATAAAATATAAGCACACACTTTTCGAATGCTTGTGGTTTTCTCAATCGGGTCAAACTCATTTTTGTTTACATTTTCTCAATATAACTATAGAAAAATTTGATACTTTTATGGGAAACAGAGTTCTATCATCTCTACGAAATACATTAGATAGTAGCATATACTATCGTATATGAATTAAGTTATGAATTGTTTATTGTAAAATTTTTTACGAAGAAAATTATGTTTACATCAGTATGCAACCAGTAAATAAGACTAGATTTAACTATGGCAAGATATTTGTTAAACAATAAAAGAGGAAGAAAAAAAATTGATTATTGGTACGAATAACAACGATAATTAACAAATATAGTCTAATAGATCAAGTTATGCATTATCATTTCATCGACTATGTCGTTAAGCAGTGTAATTTGCCATAAGATTTATTGTATTATCAACATTTAAGGGCTCCTTTGTTATGCCGTTCAGTGGATTCTTTATTAGATTATTACGCAGTTGAAAATTACGCATGCACGAGTTTACTAGAGAGCATTACACAACAGAGTTGCAGTCTAGAACAAAATGTGAAAGAGCAAATTTGATCCAGTTTGGCGTCGCAAATGTTGTCACATTCATATCTCTGACATGAAACGATGAAGCATCATGATATTTTTTTACCATATATATCCAGCTGAACGAGATTTATCAAAGAAAGCTATATATATATCGTTCTATGTGGATAATTCATGTATAATGATGATTAAGATTTCATGCAATAACTTACATTTTACAGGGCAAGTCTCAGTCTATTTATGAGTAGAAAAGTTAGATTTCATGTGTTCTTTGTTTATCCATGCATATGTAAGATGGTGGGGACCATGTGTATGAGAAAAAATTCATTATCGAGATAAGTAGAAATCGTAGGACATGTTTATAAAGAACCAATCGACCTCAACAAATCAAAAAATGACTAAAACTCGATCGACAGAAAGTATTGAAATCGAGTGTGGCAGCAATATTAAACTGGTTTAGAATGAATAATCTGATGCTATTGACATGTAGCTAATACGAATAGTTACAGAAGAGAAACAAAACATTCTTCATCCTAGACTTCAGGGAATAATCAATGAGAGAAAATATATTTCAATGGAGGAAATCAAAAATATTGAACGCTTCAATAAAGAGAACAGATTTACTCTAAGATTGACAAATATCATTTCGTTTTCCCTTTCACGATTCCTCTGTAGTCGCTTTATTTGACATTATATTTTTCTCACTAATCATGTAAATTCTATCATCTTCTTCATAAAGGATATTGTGAATCTTAATGAACTCGAATGATACGATAGCTAATTCATTGAAATCAATGGAGATACATTTCAATTTATTGGATTTCACTAGAATCCAGAATCGACTGTTTTTTCTTGGGAGATTTCAGTTCCATGTCACGAAACATTAACAAATGATAATGCTTCTTCTTCTATACGTTTTATCTATGAACCCTCTACTTCTCATGAGTTTTGTTAGATTTCTCGGATTGTTAAGGACCACTGAAGATCCTTTCATACTGCTGTGCAATCTGATGTATTTCTTCAGATGTTTATTGACTCTGGTGAAATGAAAAATACTTGAAATTCAACAAAATCCATCAAAATTTGCTTTCTACCAACTATTTTTCTCTGAACCAAGACTGATAAAGAATTGTGTTAAAAATTGATTCGAAGTAAAGATTCCTTATGACCATGTCTTTTTTTCATATACCATAATCAATAGGTTTGAGGAAGAATATTAAAAAATGTAAAATAGTTTGAAACACATAGAGCTGCACAAAAACTGTTTTCTTTTCATTACTTAATATATAAATTAAAAAATTGTTTTTATGTGGCAGAGAATTTTATTTTGTTTAAAAACAATAGTAATAAATGAAATCTTCGACCTTTTTAGATTGTTTTAAAACGATCATCATTAGCATAATATATATCAATATAAACCTAAAATATTAATCAATTATAAACTAAGTATCTTGTTTATATATTATGCTAATGATAACCGTTTTGAAACAAATTGAAACGGTCGAAAATGCCACTTATTATTATTTTTCTTTCAAATAAAATAAAATTCTCTACTGCGTAAAAACAACCGTTTTATTTCGATATTATGAAAGAAATAATCTTAAGATATATCCGAGGGGGAAAGAGCAGAAACTTCACTCTTGAAGTCTGATGAAGTCTTGAAATCTTATAAAGTCGTGTGAAGCCGCTGCTTACTTTCCACTTGATGTAACTTTAAATTCGATCATGATTTTGAGTGTCACTGTGACCAAAAAATAGTGGCCATGCCAATGTCTAAACTCGAACCATAATTCAACTAAAAACAATGCGCATTTTTTCACGAAAAAAAAAGAAGTTCCATGGGACAAGAAGTTTGTCCCATCCCATCCTATTCGAAGTCCTCATATCGATGGCTTTGATGAATATGAGATTGAAGAAATAAATATTGCTACTATCTATTTGGAATACTTTTGCCGTTATTTATGAGTAGCAAAATGTCTTTGTTTAATTTTTGTAGGAAGCAATCAACATACAATGAAAAGTATATCCTTCTCTCTATGGAATCACCATTTATTTTATCGTCTTGGTTATCGACGAAAATTACTGGCTTGAATTGGTCAGGAAAGTGGAACAAAAGCGTTGCTGATGGTCGTGCTATCCTTACTACACTTCAAGTCTCTGGTCTTTTACGAGAAGGACAATATATCATGTATTGTAAGACTTCTTCATTCGTTAAACTGACTCCAGCAGAGATCCAAGAAGATCCGGACAAACTCACCAATCTTCAATCTTTCGGAATTACCATCGATGAATATGCAACAGCCTATAGCAAAATGGTACTTCCATCTCGTACAAAACTTAGTTCCGAAGGCATCGCATATATTTGTCCATCGAAGAACTTTGTTCCTTATTATCATCTCTATCATCAAAAAGAAATAATCAACAAATTTGATAAATTAATTGAAGATGGTAAAATAAAATCAATGAATGGTGATGATGGTATTACTCGCTATGTCATATCGGATCTAGTTGATAATCGTGAGTTTTCATTCTAATAAAAGAATCAATTATAAATTTCATAGTGGTTTTTGACAGCAGAAGGGTATAAATGTTGTTTTATCGAAGATAACTTCCTGTATCCAATGCAGTATGTTTTATAAAATTCTGTTGCGTATTTTGAGAGAAAATTAAATCAAGAAATCATAGATTCAACATGGGATTTTCATATCAATATCAAAATCATAGAGAAACAGGCCAAAATCTAACTGAAAAGTCGTATGCAACAGAGTTTGTAACATATAAACTATTAGATAGATGAAGTCTTGCTCTACAAACCTACACATATATCCTTCTGAGGTCAATACTCTAGAGCCGTCTTCAAAAAGTAATTCTTGTTATTTTTAAAAAATTTAGCTTCGGATATGTGCTCTCAAAGTTCAAATGAAGTTGGCGATATAGTCTCGTTGTATGATAATCGTAAGTACACTACTTTTTTCAATCGGAAACTGTCATACCGCGACTGTTTTCCGTGTTTACGGAAGTTTTGGAAGATTTTGAAGGAGAAAATTGCACCTTATTCCCACTAGATTTAGAAGCTAAATAGAATTACGATAAAATGAAGTCTAACATCAGCAATTATTTTTGAAAATTAAATCTTCGTTTCTCTGTGCTCCATGTATGATTAAGTGTGAAAGAGAGACCAAAACAGGGAGAATATTTTGTTCTCATCCAGAAAAAAGCTTTCCTCACTTCGTCCCAACCTTAATTTTTTTTCTTCGTTGCCTCGTCATGTCTTTATAAGATGCTTTTATTTTTTGATCATATGATTTATTTGACTACATATTGCAAAAAACTGATAAAACAATCCCTGAGGGATTAAAATATGAAACACGATGTAGCTGTCCTGATCATCACAGGGAGATTATTTTATTCTATCTATTTTATGGCACAATTTAGAGCATCTTTTTATCTATTGCTCCAGAACTGGAATCAGAAAGTAGTGCATATATTATAATAAGACCTTATTGATGTATACTCTTTGATCGTATATCAACAAGGTCTTACACAGTCGGCGGTGGAGTCGCAGGATGTCTGTCACAGTCTGTCACGGGATATCAAGGCGTCTGTAACGGTCGGTGATGGGGTTCTCGGCTGTGTGTCACAGTCTGTCATGGGCTTCCGGCTGTCTCTCACAGTCTGTGATGGGGTCGTAGGGTGTCTGTCACGATCTGTGGAGTGGATACAAATTTCTACCCTATATACTTCAACATTCCTTTTAGAATATATTTCACAAAAGATTCATTTTTTTTTCTTAAATATCCTAAAGAAACTTTATTCTATTGCTCAATTTTTGTTTTTCTGCACTAGGACCTGGCCGAGCGACAACAAGCTCAATTTACTTTTGTCGAAAAGATAGTGCAGATCGCTGTGGTAATATACATTGCTTAATTATTTATTAATTCATTTCAAAATATCTGACGTTGATTGATTTGACCACTTACGAGGGAACTACTCGAACGGACACATGTCGTTTGAGCTCATATGGAGTTCATAATAAGGTCTCGGTAATATTAGAAATATCCTAGAGAGTTCGTGCCCATGGGTCTCTGTAGCCGAGTTATGACTGTTTTACTGAATTTTCAATCCAGCTGTAAGTATTTACTGAAAAATCAAATAGTGAAACTTCGATCTAATATTTTACCCATAGATAGGTCTGATGACTCTGGGAATATCCTGAAAATTTCAGCTGAAAAAAATATGGTTTTGTCGAGATACTGAATTTTTGAAAAGTGGCTGTTTGTCACAGATATGCCACAAAAATCGAGTATACTTAAAAATTCAATATCTCAACAAAAGAAGCATTCTTTTCGGTTGAAGCTTTCAGAATATTCTTATCGTCGTTAGACATATTATGGACAAAATTTCAGATCAAAATTTCATTATTTGATTGTTTTGGTAAATACTTGCAGCTGAATCGAAAATTCAGTAAAACGGTCATAACTTGGCTACAGAGGCCTCTGAGCACGAGTTCTTTTACGATTTTTCTATTCTTACCGAGACTCCTTGTGGACCAAATACGAGTTCAAACAGTTGGTACCAGTTTGAGTAGTTCCCTTATTAGTAACATTCTTTTTGAAAATGGATTGCTATAAGAATAGTAATCGTTTAAAATACCATTCATAGATCTATATCTATCTTTTTTTTTTAGGTAAAACAACATTTCCATCAAATATTCATAATTTATCAAACGAAGAAATCAATGAAAATCAACAAGCTACATCAAGTCCGAATCGAGAGGATCATCAAATGAAAATGAAACGAAAAAATGTATTTGAAGAGATCGACAACAAGAGAAGAAAAGATGATGGTAATTATCTTCATAGCCATGATTTTTTTCTACTTAAAATGAGTGACTACTTAATGAAAAAAGCATTGATCATTACCGCATATGGATTTGCATAGCTCATAGTTTGTGAAAGCGACCGTGATACCTTGTTTCAATTAATTGAATGATCATGGACACTATATTACGTAAACTCGTTCAATTCGAAATAGAAACTCAACTTATTTTCTATTGATCGATTAGATTAGGAAAGAAGGGTACGAGCATCTATAATAGGATATTTCACTTTCATTTAGGGAAAGTACTTTAGACTAAGTTTAGCTGCATGCCTTTCAATCATTGAACTTTTTAAATCTCAGTTAAAATATGACAACCATATGAAACAACAGACTTGAAGCATTTACTTCTTTCGCTGTTGCATGTTTTCAAAATTTATAAGACTATTCATAAAACTAACAACCTAAAAAGGGATTCAGCATTGACTAATTCAGGCATAGACGAGCTAACATTTAATTTTCTCCATAGTCAACTTTTCATCCATTTCATTTCTTCTTCAAAAACAACATAGAAGGACATATTCAAAGATGATACAACGTAAAAAAAAAGCTAAAAAGTTGCCTGTATAGATGTCCTTCTATATTTTTCTATGGTTACTGCTAAAAAAACGCGTGAGATTTTTGGAAATTGTAGTTCGTTTTAGGGACTATCGACTTTACTGTAGAACATTTCAAAAATAACCTCATTTTCTTCAAACTACAATGTTGAATCATACAAATTGTATGATGATTTTCTCCTAATACGATTTTATCTAGTCTAGAATAAACAAAGCATAGGGCGTCATATTTAGAATTGCTCCAAGTATTAGTAGAGCACTTTCACATTTATCGTATTTCAACTCTTCTGTAATTGTATGAATAGCATTCTAATATATATCAATCAAAAGAAGTTGTATTGTTGACCAAGGACTGCTTTAGACTCTTGATCGATGACGATTAGGTGTCGAGAGTTCAATAGTATTCGTAGTCTATTGAATGACTCATGCGATAGGTTCTGAATTAGAAACATGGTGAATATCAGCAACAGGATCGCAGGTCAAACATTTTCAGTATCAGAACCTGATGAATCTGGTCAGATTACTGGCCGAGTATCGTCGAGCATCAGGGGATACCTACTTCATTCGTCGAAACATATCGGCGATAGCATTGTCTGCATCCAATAAATTATTGACCTAACTAAAACCAAACGTTTACTTTTTCCTAGTAATTTTTCGAATCCTACCAGTTATGTATCCTATGGATTCTATCGATAGATATAGTCGATACCAAGACGGTATTAGATAATCTGAGAAAATCGGCGTAATCACTTGCTTGATTACAAGGTATCTTTGACAAGACGTCGAAATCTATTGATCGATGGCGTCAAGTGCATTGTTCAGTTTATTTGAACGGAGAAAATTAGTTGATAAACAAGGCAACATGCCTTACTTTCAATGTCTTAGAGTGTACTCAATGGAGTACTGGAATTAAACTATACCATCATAATATAGAAGTGGAGAATCTGATTCGAATTGAAGGCTATCAGTGTGATCACGAATTCGCAACATACTCATGTCTTATTGCAAAAAAACATCGAAAAACTTAACTAGATAATTGAATGAATAGATCGACTTTTCGATTTCTACATCTATGCGATACTAACTAAAAATGTACCAATAACAATATACTGGATATCAGTCATATTAATATCCACTATTATGGCTTACCAAAGTGACCAATAAAAGGTCATAAACTACCATTAGCTACATATTCTGCTTGCTTGTAAGTCAGTTTACTTTTTTGGAATCTAATGCAATAAAAATACTGATAATTACTGATCGTTTCTGACCATTTAATGACCTCTAATGTCTATCACTATCACTGGGTCAGTACACTAGTGGTACTACGTAGTGCATCATTAATGCTGACACACTTGTCGAGCAGTCTGATCAATGCCACGATGATTTTGATCAACCAAACGAATTTATCGAATAATATCATCGATTGTACGATCGATATTTAAAATAAACAGAACAGATTGAGAACTGAACGACTTATGCTTATTATTACCAGTTTCGAGCGATGATGATGAATTCTTCGAGCTATTTGACGGACGTGACAATGATTCCTATCAATTGAAGTGAATCAATTAAGTAGTTTAATGAAGGTCACAATGATTTTTATTAGCGAACAGGAATACTTCGAATAATATAGTCGTTTATGATAGCAAAATGATCTAAAAAAGAGAGAATTATTTGGAGAACATGAGAAATCCATCTTGTCTTGAATATTTTTCAAGCGAGTTCGTGACTCTTACGATGATTTTAATCAGCTTCACTGAATTGATTGATGTAATCATTGATGATTCTATAGTCTGAAAAATCAACTTTTTCGATTTCGTTTTTCATCGCTAAAGAAACTCTCACGTTTTATCGGTTGAATAGTTTACAAGAGAGATATTTTCGTTGTTGTGAACAACTGCTTAGAAAACTTTGACTTCGTAAATTTTGTAGTTATATACTAAGTAGCCTTAGAACCATTTCGTATCATATCAAATTCTGTTCCACAACGAAAACCGTTCAGTATTTCGAATGTACTCCGAAGTACATTGATACAATTCTCGTAGTATTGAACACGTCCATTATTTGTTCATTCTAGCTGTGAAAACAAAAATATCGATATCAATCCAAAAAATGAAACTTAATACTGTTTCGGAGATTTTCAAAAATACATTGTTTTCACCAAAAGTAGGAAAAAAAACGTTCTCATTTCTCTGACACTCTATATTCGATAAAGCTGAATTTTTTTTTACATATACTAAACGCTATTTGGGATGCCTATTTCCATTTGTTTAAAAATATATTGTTCTGCTACGTAATTTGTGACAACCTGAGAAAAATTAATCCTAGTCCAAAAAAGCTGAAATATTTTTTTCACGTGATCCTTATGTTTCGTGAATTCTACTTCATAGAAACAACATAAAAAGAAGCCAAAATACTAGCCCTGTGAAACGGTAGCTATTCACTTTAAACAAGGTTTCAGATCGAGTGAATATATTGCATCTGAAGAGCGTAGAGAAAAGTGATGCCAATATTGGTTTCTGCAATCTAAATATCACCTAGATGAAATTATTTTGCAAAATTAAGTTCAGCACAACGTATGCTCTACTATCCAATGTATATGTGCACTGAAAGTTCAAAAAATTTTTTCATTAAGCCATTCTTGAGATAACTTTGAAATAAGTAACCACTATCTTAAGATCGTTCTCTGTCTATGTTCATGACCCATATTAGACAGTTCTTATTCCTAATATCGATCATGTCATTTGATGATCTTACATCTAGTTAGTTTTGGTCTAATTCTGATTAAATTCGACTGAATAAAATGGTTGAAGATCCTGATTTTTTCCCAATGGTAGCTAGCAGTTGGATCCATGGACAAAAATTGTTTGAACTCTGTAGGATTGTATCCTTATCGACTCATCAAAATGAAATTGTCTCGATCCTAGAATTAAAACAATCATAGGTTCTTATCTATCCATCGTGTTTGTCGTCGCCAAACATGTGTCGCCGCTCATCAGCTTTTTATGCTCTATTGAATTGTGGATTTGATGATGAAAATTTGTCGTGTCCAGGATGTTGCGCATGAATCTTTTGATAGATTCTGGAAGTTACCGAATTTCGAACCTCTTTTCATCATTGATCCTCGCTTAGTAATAGCCCATTAATACTCTTGTTCCGTTTAACTCAGCTTACGAATATTACTGTTTTTGGTTATCTCTCCTGAATTTCGCTTCGACGGATTTGATTTATAACATCACTCACTGAAAACCAAAGAAAATTTAACTACCATCGTTGATCTTGATTCGAACAATCCTAGTCGAACTTTTTTATGCTCATGAAGTCCTTGATTTTGTTGAGCAACAAAATTATGTGATATGAACCAGAGACCCAAACAAATAAGAAAATCTCGATTCGGATTCGATGTGGCTTCTGTCTCTGGTACGAACGTATCTTGAGGTCTGTGCATGTCAAACACATGAAAAAAAACAGAGTTTGACTAGGGAAATATTTTCTTGTAGTACCGGTTTAAGCTCAAATTCGATACATTTTTATTTTTGATCCAAAGCTCGGGATTAAAACTGATCCTGTGTGTCTCTAGTTCTGCACGGTTAAAACTTGTCTTAATCAAAACCGACCAAACACTATGAAATTTTAGCTGATTCGAAACAATGACTTCTTTTTTGATTGATCAAAGTGAACTGATTCTCTTAGAAACTTGATCAAAGTCGAACTGTTTAACTAATCAAAAATTTTCTTCAGATATGATATTTTTATGTTTCAATAAAATTGTACATATCGGTTAACGCTATCAGTTTTCCTCTGCTTTTTATGTCATGTATGTTCATCACACTGCGAATAGACTTCAGGAGACAGCATGAATCAGAAATAGAAAATAACAATTATGCATGAAAAAAAAATAGTTGTCATATAGCTCAATGTATTACAAAGACAAGAAATATTTAATATGTCTCTGACGAATGTTGTCTTCCAAGCATGAAAATGCATATAGTCTCGGAAAGAACTTGTAACAGTGCCGATGAGCTCATTAATACACGAATAAGCAAGAGGAAAATAGAGATTCGAATAGGAGAACGAAGCTACATTCTATTCTGTGTCGCCGAATTTATCTGAGTCCAATCAATGATCGATTATTTTCATTCTTAAAAACCTTTTTTTTTTCTATGGCACCTTTCGAGTCGACAGTCATCTCACAAGTCGAATTGATTTAGGAAGAATGGCATCATAGAAAAATGGGACGGAATAAGAGATGAAATCATAGGTAATGATCAAAATGAATCAGGATTTCGAATAATTAAATTAGAAATAATTCATGATAAGTATCATCACTGCGGATTCTGATTTCATTTGTTATGTTTCTGTTACTATTTTAATCTTATTGAAGCAATGATACAAAAAAGAAAATATTGCTTATTCGAGCCGAGTTTTTGGTTAGTCTTCATTTCAGTTCTATTGTCCGTGCTCCCGAATGTTATTCTTGCTGTTATAAAAAATCTAAAACACAATTAATGCTATTACTTCACTAATACTTTAAGCTACTGTACTATATTGCCAACACGAATGGCATGGATTCTTATTTTATTAATGTTTTAGGTATTGACGAACAACTGTAAATTGAATAATTATCAAGTAACAACAAATAAAATAAGTGGTCATTTGTATTTCATTTTAATTTATTGTCTGATTTTAATATTTGGTTCTTTATCTTCTATTTAATCTTCATTATAAACTTCATTCTTCTTCAATAAAACGAACAGTAACTTTCTTTTTTTATCAAAACTATAGCTATTATTCATAGTGCATGGCGGAAACAATCGCATTTCCATCCGTAATAACTTTGCTATCACTGTTGAAAAGTGAAAATAGAAACCAAAGTTTGTTCCACAATATTTTGCATTGCTCCGAAATAACATCGTATTTGTCCTATACTAAAAGCACAATATTGCTTGTAGAAATGAAAATATATTGTTTCATAAAATGTTTAAAATTTTCTGTTGTGACAAGTAGTAAATAGAAATGAACCGCTGCCCTATAATTTATATTTTTATGATAATATATCATTATTCACGTTCCATTGAAGAAGATGAAAAGACAACAAAATAAAAAAGCAGTTGTGTCTCGTGAATCTTAGTCACGCCTTATAATCACTAGAACAATACTGTTTTCATTTTGTTTGAACTCTTATTATTTAATACAGGCAGATCTCATTTTCGACGAACTTTCACTTAATATAAAATTTATTGTTGATAATTCATAAGTTTCGAAGGGTATGGCTGTGGGTGTGGGTATAATGAGAAACACATTTCCGCACACCCACACCCACACTCACACTCACACCCTTGTTGTCGTAGTCGCCGTCGGTTCAGTGATACTCGTGGTTGGATAGGCAAACATAGGAAAACGTTCAATGCCAGAAGGAAAAACAAACGAATCAAAAAATGGAAAAAACAAATAATGGCTCATGTGTTGTAGTAGTTGTTGGTAAAGGTAATAATAAATTATTATCCTTAGGAGCAATACTAATATCAGCACAACTAAACAAAAGAAAACTCAAATTTGAGATTAATATAGAAGAAACAAAAATAATTACTTGTGAAATTCTTCTTGATGACCGCAACCAAGACATGATTTTCCTGTCTCAATATCTGTACCCCAATGATTTCCAGCCTGATAACGCCATTGTAATACACAGTGAGACCATGATAAACTATCGGGTAAATGAGCTCTATGAAATAAAAAGAAATATTAAAGTCCAGAAAAATCAATTGAATATATTTTTTACCATAAAAAAATTCAATCTATTCCTTCATTGACTGGATGTCGTCTATCAAAACCTTCTCTATGAAGTAGATTTTTATCTAAACATTCTTGTGTTACTTCACTACTTGAATCTAATATGGGACATAAACGAAGTTCCATAAATCCTACATGATTTGCTGTTAACTGTAAAATATAACAAACATCAATTTAGAATGTTTGTAAGATGAATTCATTTTTCTTAAAAGAGCTTTATTTTCTATCTTACCAAGATTTTCACATCAATTAATGAACCTGATACATAATTTCGAACAATATTATTCGTTGCATATTTACCACCTACTTCATGATCTCGTGAACCTGAATAAGAATCACCACAACAATTTCATACACAAGAACATCGTCTGATTCATTCTCAGTTTGAGACAGCAAACAAGATAGATTGAGTAGACGCCAGTGTCACTGATTTTAGTCGTATGTTCTCTCATACTAGATATATCTTATAAAAGCTTATTGTTGCCTGACATGATCTTATTTATTTCCGTCGTATTTTTATCAGAAATCAGATTGTAATAAATATACTGTAAACAACGATAATCACAGTAATTCATACATGGCTAACAAAAGAAAAATATAGGAAAGAATCTAACCATGTAACAATTACATGCTATCACTATCACTTCGACAATGAAGTTGATTA
>CAJNOP010001218.1:0-42702 GCA_905250075.1 Rotaria sp. Silwood1
ACGCTTCTCCTTGTATTTAACTCTCAAGATCATGTGCATTGACAATAATGACAAAAACGTTCTCAAGTATGATGTGCTTTTATAACTTACAATTAACATATAAATATATATAGTTGGTTCGTATGATATAGATAAAAAGTGCCCGCAATATCCAAATCTCATACATAAAAAAAAAGAATGAAATAGATTGTACGCTTTCAAAGGCTCTATTGATAAAGAAAAATGTCGAATAAATTTCATCTTTTGCTATTTGTAATTCTTTTTACGACTTCTTCTTTTACCCTTTCGTTACCAACAAAAGATAAATATACGTAAAATAGAATGGTTGTATACCGCACATGTTTGTATTTCTTACCGCAAGAGTTTAGTATGAACCGTAACCAAATGATGACGTAGAAAGCTTCTGTTATTTGACATTGGCATTGACTCAAATGCATCTAATAAATGTAGATTATAAATGATTTTATTAGTTCAAACGATGATTAAATTCATGACGCATTATGTGGGTGAATTACTTCAATTGACCTGAAAATTTCATAGAGTATTCCTCTTAGCGACTTCGTACACTTCCGAAAATTTCAGCAGTCTACGTCATTCTCATTCCGAATTATGCTTGTTGGAAGTGAAGAAAAAGCAAAAAATGTCACCATCTCTTGTCGAAGACAAAATTTTTTCAATTAAGAAAGCTTTCTTTTCACGTTTTCTTCAATGCAGATAGATAGAAAAAAGTACAGTGAATCAGAATCTGAGTTTTGTTTTCTTTTAAAAAGCTCTCTTTAATAAATACGATAAATACCTATTTGACAAATATTTTGTCTTTTTTTTTGTCCCCTTATCTTAATGATGTGTGGGTGTGAATGTGTAGATGTGGGTGTGGGGACTTGTTTTCGGTCTCTGGCACACAAACGACACCCACTCAGACATCCATACTCACATCCTTCATGTAAAAGTCTCTATTGATTGCATGAGAAGAAGGAGCTCGAAATGCGAAATCATATTTCAATTCGTCTACTCAAGACAAACATAAATTTGCGCTTTTGATAAATCCTCGTTTGTGGAAATGCGATAGTGCTCGGTGTGAATCGACAGCTGTGTATCGTCTACGCCTTTTCTTTTCTGACGATCAAATGTTTGCAGATGACGTGAAAAAGAACCATCGAAAACAAAGCAATGTGGATGGTCGGACGCAAGATTTCACTCTCGATAGCATTTAAAATCTGTTATTTTTCGTTCTTTCTTCTACACACTTTCAATTAAAAACAAAAAAAAGAGAACGAAATAAACTTATCGCCATAATCATAAACCACCACGAACAAAATTTTCTTCCAAAAGTAATATCTGGGTAAGAAGAGATTTTTATTGTTTTAAAGCATCGAACTAGGAACATTTGATCGAATGAAAATACATACATTCTTTATTTTCAATAGTAGAGTCCTATGCTTTTCCAGCACTGTTTGGATTTCGAAAAAAAGGAAATTGCTAAAATTTGATTTTTGACTTGGGTAATTTTTTCTTTTTTTTTTTAGAAAATCTCAACATATTTTTAACAGATATATTCAATGAATCCCTTACACTTAATTAAATCTTTTTGCATCGAATAACTCATATACTATTCGATGATTTACAAGACAGATATGAAGCTATCATGAAGGTGTAGGTATTCTCTTCAACTCACATTCATAGTCTCGCGCATGACAGTCGTTTACGACCTCAGATGCTTGATCTGAAATCTCATTCAAAGTCATAAAAGATAAGGAGTTCTATTTTATTCGAATTATTGTCATTTATTGTTGTTAACGTCGTTTATATATACTGCACAATAAGCATTTCTATTCAAATAAGCTTAATTCGAAATCGATAGTTAATACCTTCATTTCAGCCACCTAAATTGATAGTTCGAAATGCCAGATAGTAACCACTGACTTTTAGATAGCTGAAGAAAATAATTTTATTTTTCTAGCAAAACAGATTTTGTTGCAGTACTTAATATTATTTTTTGTTGTTTAGAAATAAGATAACATCGATTTGACTCTCACTGTCGCATGAACAATTTCACGAGAACAACTGATAACTTTAATTCAGCGTCATCGCTGACGTGCCCTATATCACTGTCTCTGGTTTTTATGTAACTTATGAAGGGAGCGGATCGTCCATATTAAGCAGATTCTCTGACTGAAATGGAACGAAGCGACAAGAATCATTCAGAGCATTAGCCAAGAGAAAAACGGGATTTATGATACAAATAAATTACAAAATAATTGAAAATTTCTGTACTTTCTAGAAGACATTTACTGAAAGAATCTATCAAAATATAATCCTGTGCATATATTTATATACATACACTCACGAGAACCCCGTGCGTAATACTGCACAGCAGCGGTTTTTTCTTTAACACACGTCCTCACAACTTTAACCTTTCACTTGATAACAGACACACAAACACTCGACATTATGCACATGGAAGCCCCACGACGTGATGTTCTTATATCGCTAATAACCCACATAGCCTTACGGTCTTATAGTCTTACCCTTTGTAGCCTAACCGTCTTAGAGCGTCTCCGCTTTATAGCATTACCTCCTCTTTTTAGTGATTCCCCCTTATAGCCTTAGCCTCTCATAGGCTACATGCCCTATAGCCTCATCCTCTAATAGCCTTACACCTTATTGTCCTACTCCTTTATAGCCTACACTTATAGGTTTTTTTGACCTTTAATTCTTGACCTTTGATCCGACATAGGCAGACACATACCAGACAAACACTGAACATTATATATAGATGCTCAGTGTCTGTGTGTTTGTTTCTCTGTGCGGGATTAGAGGACAAACATCAAATAAAGCTACAAGGAGTAAGGTTATAAGGGTGGGTGTGGGTTGCATCAAGCAGAAAAGTTACACCTACATCCACACACTCGCACACCCACACCCAATTGATCGACATCTTGCTTTTTTCAGATTATTCTGTAACGATAATAAAAATATAGTAATATCAAATTTAGGCAAACTATTTAATATTTACACGAATGACTGAGGGAACAACTACGAATACGAACAAGACTCTTGAGGAAGCGGCCGTTGACTTTTTCGGAAATAAACTAGAAGATTACTCCAACATTTTGAAAGAAGAAAAAGCTTTCAATATTCACTGTGGAAGAGAATTTGCCAAACAACAAATCATAGCGGATAATTTAAATATAGAAAAAAATGATCTCGACAAGAAAGCTACTACAATATTGAATAAAAATGATGAATTACTCGATCAAGTTAAACAACAAGCCGATCTATTGAGAAAAAATGAAGCAAGAAAAACTGAATTATACGAACAAACATTACACAATAATAAAGTAATTCATCAGGAACAACAAAATATTGTCGATTGTGAAATAAAAATTCCAAATCTTCAAACTGAACTCGATTTAAAAGTCAAAATACAAAAACAACTTACTGATGATGAAGTACAATTACAAAAGGATTTATCGGATTTACACAAGAAACAAAATGAATTAGAAGAAACGAGCAGAATCATTGCCGAAGAACTTCGAAAAACTGAAGAAGTTCTCAACGCCGAGATTGCTGTACGTGATGCGTGTGAAAGAAGAATAAAGGAATTACGTGAACAAATGGATCAAATTGAAGACGAATTAAAGAAAACTGAAAAAGAAATTGACGAACTCAAAGAAAAACAACGAAATTTGGAACGTGAAAAGAAAAATTTAGAAAAACAGATCGAACAACTCAATACGAATATACAAAAATTGGAAAACATCCTTCAAGATAAAATCAATAAAATTGCTCGTCTTGAAAAAGAAATTCAAGAATGTCAAGAAAGAATCAATACATTAAATCAAGAAATTGAAAAATTACGTCACGATATTGAAGCAAATAATATTAAAATAGAAAAAGCAAAACAAGAATTAGCTACGGCTGAAGCGCATTTAGAACAACTCGACACCGCACGAAAGGCACTTGAACTTGAAAGACGTGAACTCGAAAAGACTATACGACGTCTTGAAGATGAACAAAATGAGAATCAAAATAAATTAAATCGTCTACAACAAAAGCTAAACACAATCGAAGATTTACTTCGAACTTGCGAAATCAACATTCAACAATTGGAACAAAAACAAAAACAGCAACAATACGAAATTAAGAAACTTGAAGATGAACGTTTGCGTCAGGATGAAAATTTAACTAAATTAACCAGTGAATGTAGTGAATTGCAAGAAAAAAAGGAGACCGCAAAACAAGAACGACAAATTGCCGAAACTGATCATAAAGAAGCGGAACGAACATTGGTTCAGTTGAAAAGACAAGAACGTGAACAGCAACTACAATATGACAAAGCTGTTAATGAAGAAAAACGTTTTAAATCACAACTTGATGCAGCTTTACTCGAAGAAACACAAGCTAAAAACGAATTAGATAGTGCCATATCGAAATTGAACAGTTTAGAACCAATGGAAGATCTTTGGAGTGGAGTTGCAGCTGTAGCAACATCAATTATCGGCTCAATTGCCCTGCCGTTTTTAGGCGGTATTGCTGAGTCAAAAAAACGTGAAGTCGAACGAGCTCGTGCAGCAGTCGATAAAGCACGTGACAAATATGAACAGAAAAAGGCAAGAGCTACAGAGAAAAAAGAACAACACGAAGCTGCACAACATCATGTTATCGAATGTAAAACCCAACATGCTAACACCGAGAAAGAACTTATCGCTCACACACTAATCGCAGCTCAGAAAAAAGTACAATTTCTTAAATGCAAATCTAATGCAGAACAATTAGTTGTACAACATCAAGAAGCAGCACGAGCACAAAAGAAAGCAGAGACAGAGTTACGCATGACCGATACTAAACTTCAACAAGCTCAAACACAGCTTAGTACGATTACAAGTGATCTTAATCGAGCTCAGCAAGAAAAAACTACATACGGTAATCAAATAGATAGTCTCAAAGCAAATGTTGAAGACTTACAATCGACTATAACACAACATCAACGGGTGATTGACGATCAACATGATGCAGCAAAAACTAATCAAGCAGAACTAGAAAAAATCACACACAATTATCAACAACAGAAACTCAACGTACTAAAAATGAAAGGTATGGACATATATATAGAGAGAGAGAGTGAGCGGGCCGCTAGTAGAGCGAGGTGGAGGTATGTTCAGATTTTTAAAAAAGGTCACCAACAAAATTCTCGAAACCTCAAAAATCTTACAGATATGCAAAAGAAAAATTTCCAAAATTACCGAAATCTCCTTTTTGGGAAATCTGAACACTGCTGTTTATATATAGAGGTCAACAGATGGTGAATATAAGTGAGATGAAAAAAACATTCTGGACAGATAATTTTTTATTTTCCTCCTCCCTCCGCCTCCCATCACAGTGTGGAGCTTTAGCATAATCAGGCGGACATGCGGTTTCTTTGCTCACAAATGGCAGTCTACCACGGAGAAAATTGTTTTTAAAGAAAATTATGTTGAGCTACATATTATTCGATGTAGCTTAATGCACTGATTCCGGATATCATATTAGTTTTTCTTCAAAGTGTAACACGGGTGTCTAAAAACAGGTTTTCAATCGGAAACCTTGAGTTTCGACATCTTGTAAAACATCGTAGAAAAGGTTTCACGAGTTTGCGCTAGTGCCATAAGTAAGATACATATGTAGGAGCATCTGACAAAAATTTGAGCTCGATCAGACATTATTCCTTGCTAGCTTTTACAATATATGAAACGGTACGTTTTCAAATAGATTTTGGAGCTCGAGATCCTTTGTTTTCTACTCTATTTTTAATTGGATTACGATAATTTTTTTACCACAAAGTCCATAGATGAGAGATTTTTTGCGATATTGTTTGCTTGTGGAATATGGTTTTATGTTGCCAAACGGCTTGACTTTCTTCATTTATGCAGATTTCTCCGCCCAACCTTGTAAGGCTCTTTTCTAGGACTCTATAACACTTTGAGAAATGCTATTTTAGGAAATGATAGATCGCATATGTATGTATCTACACAAACGGTTAGATTCTGGAAAAGAATATGTTTCGCATATGTCCACCTGGCTCCTCATTGTGCTCCTCCTCTCCCTCTCCCTTCCTGGAAATTTGAGTCTAGTCCACCACTGATAGATAACATCAAAAGTCGATTTCAATAATATATATCCCATGTAAAAATTTAAGTGCATAAGCTCAGCTTAAAAGACTTGAAATTTTGGTTTATAAGTGCTTGATAGCGCACATTTCAAGTGCTTAGATATTCTTATACTACTGAAAAGTGCTTTCAAGCGCTTATGTTTATAAAACTTGGACTGTGCTAGGTATTTTATCCTACTCAAGCGATCTACAGTCGCTGAGAATACGATATTTAAGTCCTTATCAGCCCTTTATGTGAGTTTAAGCACGCATGATCAGCTTGAAAAGGGTGTAGGTGGTGGAATCTTCTCTTCAGCAACATTTACACCTACATCCAACCACATCCCACATCCACAAAATTCGTAGTGCACAAGTTTCTGTGCGCAAGATTCGTAGACCCTTTTGACATATACTTTAAAAATCGTTCAAGACATCTTTTCAAATTAATTTTCGTCGTCTTTCACGCAACATAAACTCTAAAAGGCTTGTCTTTTCATAAATAGTTGATTATGATAAATAAATAAAATGAGCGAACTTCTGTCTGAAACGGGCAAAAACTAAGACAATTATTGAACAAAACAAAATAAAAAAGCAATCTTGCATGACATTTAGTGTGAAAATTTTAGTTCAAAATTTTGTTTGAAATTATTCCTCCAATACATAATGTTCGCATTTTTATTTACTTTTTTTTTAACGACTTTATGTCTCTGAATCTTCTCTTTCATTCAAGAGTTCTCCCAGAACCTTCAGATAATCGATGCGATGTGGGCATCTTTTTTAATCTTGCATAACAGAAAACTGAACAGCGATTGTATGTCCAATATTTACAATAAGTGCATTGAAAATGTCAATCAATCACATATACTGAAAGCTCAGGCTTTTTTCTTATAAACTGACTGAATAATTGTCTGTAAACAACAAAGCATGAATTAGACAATAGGCATTTATTGAGGATAAGTGGCGTTAAAAGTCGAGTTTTTTAGAACCTTGCGCGTTCAACATTTTTCGATCCCGTGGAGATAAACCCATGATTTTCTATGTAGTAGTGAGGACAAAAACAAACGAAACAAAATATTTTTAGAAGTTTCAAAATCAGTCTGCAGAGATCGAAGAAATTCAATATTTACACATCGGATTCGAACGATACAATAAAACTGCAAATCATGCCGATTTGATATTTTTATTAGAATAAGTAACATATATCAAATAAGGTTCACTCGTCACATTGGTTTTTGTTAAGAAATTAAAAAATACACACAACAGAATTAGACATTAAAGACTGAAATCGACTCGAGTCACACTTGCACAATATCGATATAATGCTATGAATAATATTAGAAATGAATAGCATATCGGTATATACTTTCATTTTGAACTCTCCTGTCAACTTTTGAACTACTTCTGCTCTGAGATAGTTTTTGCTCGAGTCAGTTCGATTTTATCTTCGTTTGCCATCCATTCTTCTATTTCATTGATTCTAGACGTAAATTTCTCGTCTTGTAACTTCAAACAGAGGGTATTTATCGAGAAAATAGGAAGCCAAAATGGTCTATTGTTACCCGATTTGATGAAGACAGCTAATAGAAAAAGCAAAATTTTGAATATCTTGATAAATAAGCACATGAAAGCTCTCAAATATTGACCGCTCATAGATCAAATCAGTCTTTCATATCTTTATTCGACGTCACTGTATAACTACGACAGAACTACATAGTGAATATTGTTTGAACACTTTTTTCTCTCAAAATTACGATTCTGACATATCTACATGTAGTTGTATGAAAAATTCTCAACTTTTGTAATAATCTGATATCTCAATTTAAGAACGATCTGCCCTACTAATAAGTAAGACCTGAGGCAAAAACCAACCCAGGTTGATCATTTCTGCGATCAGAACCAGAATGGAACCTATTGCAGGAACAGTCAGCTGAAATTCGGTTAGAAGGAACACACCGGAACATTAAAAAGCCGATCGGTTCCGAGCGAGCAACAATGACCTGAGAATTCATTTCTAATTTAACTATTTTTTGATAAAAACCAACATCCGGTTGGCCCTCATTTTGCTAGGAGCCCATTGTCAAGTTTTACCCAATCATTGCAAATTGAATGTATGAATTAGAGATGTTTTTTCTTACATTGATATTTCTCTATACGATCTTGACTCGAATAAAGGAAATTAGCCGACTGTTTTTTTTTAGCCGATACAGGACCTCTGGACATGTCGATTCAGTCAAGTCGAGATTTTTCTAATTGGTCTCCGTTAGACATCTCTTTACAAAGTTTTATTCTGAAAATTCTCCGAAATAGATTCTATTGAAGTATTATTGTTCAAAATCTCTTCATAATTCTACGTATGTTTGAACAGATTATCCATTATTCGATTTGATAATCATCAAAACAGGTTGAAATCTATTAGGAAAACGAGAAATGATAGTAAGCATGACGATTAGTGGTACGGCATGAAACTGACGATAAGAATGTGCCGATGCATCCCTCTATTCGATCATTTTATAATCGTTTAATCCAATATGAAATACCGATAATAAGAAAAAAATAGATTTGAACTTTATTAGTTTTTTCAACTTAATTGAAAAACAAAACCTCTTAGGAATAGTCTTATTCGGTATATATTTTCAATGAAAACACTATAAACGTTCATTTTGAGAAAAAAACTCTCTCTCTCTTTGCCAGATATTAGGAATTTGTTTTTCTTGTTAATACAGTTTGATAAGTTTTCTAAGATATAAAATGAAATTTTTTGACAAATGTTTATTAATTCAAAATTTCCTATCTTTAAAGGTGATTATGAGAATCTTCAACGTTTACAAGACGATATGATCAATTCAAAACAAGCCAAAGAACGAGAAATAACACATCAACAATCGTTACTCGACGCTGAAACGAAAAAAGCTGAAGATTTAGCAGCCGAAATTGAGAAAAAGAAAATCGATCTAGGTAATTTACGGAACAAATTAACTGAAACAAATAAGACGCTCGATGAAACAACGAATAAACTCACACAATTAAATACAAAAAAGACGAATCTTGAAAATCTTCTACCTGAAATACGTAAACAATTGACAATTGTCGAAAAAGAATATAATGTAGCACGTGAAAAAGTTCAAAATCAAGATGTCAAAGTGCAAAAGATTCGTCAGAATATTGATACATTAGAATTACAAAAGACAAAATTATATAGTGATATCGAACATGCTACAAACAAATTGAAACAACATCGAATACAAATGACAAATAATAGTAAATCAATCGAACAGCTTAGAGACGATGCAAAAAAATTAAACGAATCTAAAACAAACTCAGAAAAATTGATCCAAACATCAAGAGATACATTGCCGACAATAGCAGTCGAACTTAGCAAAATAGATGAAGAGATTCAACGTAATGAAGGATTATTTAATACAAAACGCACTGAATTTATTGAATCGAACGAAAGATTAATCGAAAATGAAAAGCTTAGAGAAGAAAATTACAAGAAACTCCGTCAGATCGATGAAGCAATGACTGATCTAAAAAAATATCATTGTCAAAATGACAAATATCAAAAAGAAATTTTTAATCTTGGAAAAGTAACAATTGACAATATCATTAAAAATGAAAATGAAATTCAACTACAAAAAGAAAACACTCAAACAATTCCACAAAAACAGAATATTGAAGAAGAAAATCAAAATCAAAATCAAATTACCAAATCTAATCTAAAACCGGCTTGATTCAAACACGATATTCATTGCGTTATATCGAACTTGACTGTTGAAAATCAGATTGCAATCACATTGAATTCATCTGATTCTTATGCATATGTTTTAAATACAAAAATATATCCGCCCTCGATTATTCAAAAACCCAAAGGAGTTAGTCTTTGTTTTTGAGTTAGTTTTTTTTCATTCTTAAAAGAATGCGATATCGCAAGCCATAGCACATGTTAAGTGAACTCGAATAATAAATTTAGAATCCAGTTAATATATTCTAGATAAGTATTGTCTTTCTATCACTTGTCTACGGATCCTTGAAATGACTGAAAAAAATCCTTACGCACATGAACCATTCAATCCACCAAAGCCTCCTCCACAAGTCGATACGAGAACATTTACGCCTCCGAGATCTGTCGAAGTTGTTTCTATAGACGAGATTGTGTTGAATATTCGCTTCAGAAATAATCGTGATGAGCTTAAAAAATTGATTATTGAACTCATGGAACCGAATAAGCATCTTAAACTGAATGCCAATGGTGAACGAGTTTCGACACTTCATCAATATGCACTCGTCTCGACACGTGAACCGATCGATATGAGTAATCAACGTATACGAACAACTTATCGACCGAATTTATTCATTCGAAAAAATGATGCGTTTGGACCATGGAATTTCAATTATTTACTTAATCTTCTCGAAATCGATTATCAATGTGAAGGCAATAAAGATTTTCCCGAAGTATGGAAAACGAGTTCGACAACTAAAGTTCGAATTGAACCACATGAAATAAAAACTACAGATCCATCATCTACAGCCTCAGTAGTAGAAGAAGACGATGTCAGAATCGAAGATCTTCTTAAAAAAATTTGTCTATTGAACAAACGAGACGAAAATGAAGCAAATGAATGGAAAAAAAGTTTAAACAGTATGTAGCAGAGCTCCGCGGGACAACGAAAGACTGTCCCGCATTCCGTGAAGTTCTGAATATATAAAAATTTTAATTTAGAAAAATAAATAAATATTATTCTATAATACTAGGTGAAAGCATTTCCACAGTTGAACATCTTCGAGAAGCAGTAACAAACGAATATTGTTGGGATAAAATAACATCGATTAAATCTTTAGTTAAACAAATGATACGTGATTATGTTCAATTAAAGGCTGCTTCTCATACATTTAATGCAGAAAACAATACATATGATAAATCAACAGCAACTCTACTCGGTGATATACATCGTGTACGACGTTATTTTCATCATGTTATTGAAACAGACCAATATATACCTTATCTCGATCGAGAAGCTGTCGATACGGCTATTAGAGAAATAAGACTTGTCTATAATGATGACGGAAATGTTCTTAATAATATTCATGCTTATTTACGAACATTTTGTTTACAAACTAATCATGCAAGTAAAGAAGCACAAAATCAAAAAAACGATGAATGGACCGAAAAACGAAATCAATTAATAGAACAGAACAAAGGCTATAATATTCAGATTGATAGACTCCGAGAAACGGCTACAACAAAGCAGATATTAGTCGATGGAGAAAGAATGGGTTATGAAAGAGCAATTAAAGAAAGAGACAAGGAGAAAGCAACGACAATCGAAGAACTATTTAGGAAGGCAGCGGCTAATAGTACAGATTTTGCCACAAGCCTCAAATTACGCGACCAAGCACGTAAGATGGAAGAAGCTAATGACAAAAAGGTTGCAGACGCTAAACATCGCCTTGAAAAAGCTGAAAAAGATCTTGCGCCGTTCTTAGGGCCAATAAAAGAACTTGAAGAAAAGATTGTCGAAAATAATCGTCAAATTCGAGATCTAGATGCATATCTTAAAATCGATTTGGCCGTTGCACATCAAATGTTAAAAGTGAAATTTGGACGCGGTTTATTACTCTATGGACCACCAGGAACAGGTATACATAAACGTTAGATTATCTTTAAAAAAACTACTAAATCATTTCTAGGTAAATCTGAAATATTAAAACGAGCTGCTACCTATGCAGGCATCACCATGACGACAACTGCATTAGCTGCTGGTGAACTAAATCGACCGTATGTCGGTGAAACAGAAAGATTACTTGTCGATATAATGTATCGTGCAAAGACTATACCCTATCTTATATGTACAATGACAATAGATGAAATCGATGGTCTAGTTCCGAAACGTGACAATAATGCTCAACAATCGAAAGTTGATGGTATAAGTGTACTTCTTTCACATATTGAAGGTGTTAAAAATATTCCAAATTTAATTGTATTCGGTGCAACAAATCGACGTAATATGATGGATGAAGCATTTTTACGTCGTATGCAAGCAAAATGTTTTGTGGGTCGACCATCGCCACAGATTCGAAAGAAAATGCTCGAAGTTTTATTAGTTAAAGATACAACACGAATTACAAGTCAACGAATAGATTTTCTTGTTAAAGTAACAACGAATTTTAGTGGTGCAGCTGTTGGTGCACTTAAATCGAGTATTATTGTTGCAATAGAACAATGTCAAGAGTCATCTGTTTTAACAGATAATACACTATTAGATTTAGCTGATAATGCGGCACGTGAATTTAGCTGTTGGTTCGGCATAAGTACATTACCAGAAATTTGTCGACTCTATCCAAATGTTATTTCATCAACTGAACAACAAGAACAATATTCACTTAAATTTCTAAATCATTCACCATCAGGTCGTATTCTTGTCGATTTACAAGAACGAAAATGTTTAATTGAATTAACAAATGACACGACACTTGAAAAAAC
The DNA here is from genome assembly GCA_905250075.1 of Rotaria sp. Silwood1. Lineage (NCBI taxonomy): Eukaryota > Metazoa > Rotifera > Eurotatoria > Philodinida > Philodinidae > Rotaria > Rotaria sp. Silwood1. The sequence goes on from CAJNOP010001218.1 coordinate 12,612, forward strand.
TCTTTTCGATGAAGAAACATCAACATTAACTTTATTATCACGTTTTATTAATGGTTGTTCAAGTCGAAATATTGATACAATACAGATTATCGATCTTAATTTTCTAACAAAAAATAATGCATTCGATGAAAAACAAATATTCGAATTATTAACAACAACATTTCTCGGTAATATTTTAGCAACTAATTTTACATTTACAGATATTGTTTTTTTAAACAAACGTATTCGAGCCGCTTTGAAAAACAGGGAATTAAAATTTAAGGACGAGAAATAGATAACTTGTAATGAGTGTCCCAAAATAAATTACACTAAATCTTGATTTATTTTTTTTTCTCTCTCGCTTCCTATTAGTAAAAAACAGTTTCCTATGTAATCTAAGAAAATTAGAGAATTTCAGTTTCTACGAAACCGTATACCCGAATTTTAAAAGAAAGTTTTTTTTTTCATTTTTATGTATAGAGTATATCCCTATTGCGACTCTCTCAAGAAACAAAAAACAATACTCACGAAGTTTCTAAATAAACGAGCAAAATAAAAATTTTCCGTCACTTTGTACAAAAAAACCAAACAAACAAAACGATGTCAGGCTTTCATTCACAAGTTACGTACTGTCTAAAATTCTTTACGAAAAACAATTCGAAAATATTTTTATCTTCAGGAAAAAAAATTGGATATTAAAAAATGCAACAAAATTCTCTATTGTTTTTATATAAAATGCTTTGTTTTTCGTACTCACTTTCATGATATCACAATCAACAATGCGTCGCAGTTGGAATATACAAGCTATAGAAATTTTTAAAACTCAATGATATTGTTTTATAGGAATTACTATCAGAATTTCAAAAGGCAAAACCTCGAAATGCCGACGAATGAAATCTCGAAAATATAATCTTTCTTAAGATTGTGGGTATATGGATATTCGATTCACTCACACCCCACTAGTACACGAGCATTTTAACTATTTTACACGATCGACATATTCTCGAAATATGGTTTCTGGATTTTGCTTTTAGGAATTCAAGAATTTCGAGATTCGAAAGCCTTACTTTTTGGTAGAGCTTGAAATTCTTTATTATGAATAACGAGTGAGAGAAAAATGAATCGAAATTTACTGCAATTTATTCTGGGACATCCGTTAGAGATTGTTTTTTCTCTACAAAACACAATGTTATTTGGTGATTTTTTACAACGAAAGAGGACTGGGAACTGACGACAGCCATTCTGTGAAAATCAAATTTCTTAGTTATTTTTTCAGATTTATTAAAAATTTATCGAGAAGTTCATTAGAAAAGAAAACAAGAGAAGTCAATAATATATTTTTTTTTCTTTTTATATATCGATTCAATTATTTGATATATGTATATATATAAATATTATTTTTTAGAATGTGATGAATACAATCGTTCGATGCTTCTATTCGATATTGACTCACTTATTATGCTTAACGTATCCGATTCGAATATGTCGAAATCTGTGTCAATATCAAATATACATCTATATCAATTTATACGAGAAAAATGCAAAACGGCTATTGTTGAACAGAAAAAATCTACAGAAAATGTGAATTAAAATTAAAAATAAAAGATACAAATGATTTTGATATTCATTATTTCTAGATGACAGTCAATGAACAATTAAAAGAAAAATGGATGGTCATGATAGTAAAACATCCACTTTTGCGTAGTCTTTTAGTTGACGATATCGAATTTAAGAAAACATCTACACAAATTAAACAAGAACTTATCGATAAAGAAAAACGTGAAGATGATGAATCTGTTAAACAATGTCCAAAATGTCAACAAAATTATATTCCATGTCAAGCTAATCATGGTAGTTGTCATTACCATGATGGATATGTTTACTATCTTGATGAGAGTAGAGAATTGAGCGACAATGAAGCTAATATGATTACTCAAGACGCTAAAATGGCTGCACAAATTGCAAATAGTGATCAAAAATTCAAACCTCCGAGATTAATATGGGCATGTTGTTTGCGTTTGTACGGTCAAGAACAGCCATGTCGAGTGGGTATCTGTGGACTACCTGATGACCTCAAAGATCAACCAATTCCACCGGGCAAAGATTTACGCACATTCGTCGAAGAACATTTTAAGACAAATCCTCTTGCCAAGAAAAATATCGAACAATTCAAAAAGATAAGTAAACACATGTCAACAACAACAACGTCGCAATTGAATCCAGTACCTAATCGGCCAACAACAACGATGTTTTCTTCAAAGAAACCATAGACATCTCTAATGATTTGAATATCTTCAAACTCATTCATCAAAGGCGACTATCTGATGTTGACCACAGCACATGATGTATGTAGGTTTTTAAAGAAAGACTTCCTCTAAACATATTAATAAAAAAATTAGTGAAAAGTAAGTTTCATTTAGTGAGTCATAGAATTAAATACTATATCATTAATCTTTTATTTCTCATTTCCGATACTTCTAAAAGAAAAAAATGTCACAAAAATTTTGCTATACATAGTATATGCACGCATGAAATTGAATACTATCAAAATAAAACTGAAACTATCTGCTATTGTAGAAAGTCAAACGAAGAAGTATAAGTTGAAACTATTGATTAAAAGATCTTTTGAAATCGATTTTGGATGAAGATCATTCTTAATACGACCTTATCTTGTAGCGCTTTCGTATTGTTGCAAAGAGTGAGAAATGTCCAGTACGACGTCTGTCAGAAGATTTAAATTTTTACGTCGAAAGATGGTAATCCTCTGCAAGACCATGACTGATTGATGTAGACATTTAGTATTCTGAAAGAAGTGCAAGTTCATCATCAGGACAACTCATACGCTATAATTAATGGGTGACCAATCATTATATCACTATATGAGAAAAGTGAAACGTATTGATATTATTTTCTGTGACTATTAGTCACTATCATATTCATTTGACAGCCCTTATTAAGACTAAGTTTCTCAGCATAGAGAGTTAAGTATGATTAGAATTTTTCATCTCAATCTGATTAATTTCCGATGCATTATAATCGTCGCATTTCTCTTATGGACGAAACGCCTTGTATCCTTCAACTTCAGATATCAGGGAGCTTAATATGCGATTGCGCGCGGTCGTACCGCACAACTCAGCACAAAATTTTTATTCAGCATCACGCAGAGCAAAAAATACCACACTGTCAATGTCTCTGTCAAGTATTTCTTTGATTCAAGACTCGTTGATCCTAATATCAAATACATAAACGAATTGTCTCTATCTAGTTCAGCACTATATTCGCAAAGGACACATAAACATTATTGAGATTCATTATTTTTTGTTCAACTTTGTTAGAATGTTCAAAAACTTGTAGAAACCAATTACAACCTACATTCAAAATCAAATTAAGTTCCTTATTTATTAGAATTTGAAGAAAATATTAAAATATTCTATCTAATGGTTAAAGGGAAAGCTATAAAGAATACGAAAGCATAAATTAAAAGATAGTCAAGAATGATTTGAGTACTGATCTTTTCAACGAGAATCTCTGAAAAATGCTTGACCACTGCATCACTTGTTGTGCTATTCGCAGCAACATTACTAAAAACATATTTAAGAGCGTCATCAGTCAACGCTGAATAAGCTACACCACCACTGGATAATGCCATGTTAGAGAGTAAGTGTACTTCTGCGCTTTCAGTTTTAATTCGTGGACCAAAGCCAACCTTATGACACATAAAGTTGTGTTCGTTTGCATATTTCTGGTTCAGTTGAGTTACGAATGACGTCGGAGCTGCGCTCGAACAATTTGCACCATCCGATATGAAAACCATAACCACTGATGATTGCGTTTTATTGGCACTGGTTGCCTTATCAGCTTCGCGCAAACCAGCACAGTAATCTGTACCACCAATCCTAAGTTTCGGCAGTTCGAAAATTTTCTTTGACAAGCGTTCTTGTGTGTACACTGGTTGTACTTGATTATTGAATAGAACAACAGTGAAAATATCGCCGCTATCTTGATTGTCATAACGTTGTATCAAAAAACCCTTGTAGGCTCCTCTTAAAGACTTCCATTCATCAGTCATCGAGCCCGATTGCTCGAGAAGGGTGTGGGTGTGAATGTGGGTATGGATGTATATAAGGACCGAGAGATAAAATACAACCACACCTCCACATCCACACCCGTTACCAGACGACTTGCTTGCATTATTAGTGAAAAAGAACTCGTTTTAAAAGTTACGTTTACAGTCTAGCAAAAACATGTGAGCTGAAAAAAAAAACTCTTTCAAACGTAGTTTTTCGAATTTTATTTTCGTGGGGGATATCATTGAAAATGCTTGATACAGGCTATAGAAACTTCAAAACAGAAAGAATTGAAAAACGATTCCACCACTTTGATGAGAATTTTTTTAGTCTTTTTCTTCATCATCATGCGATATTTCCGAGAATCATAAATATATTTATAGTTGTTTATTAAAAAGAAGGCCTTCATATGATATGAATATAATTAGTGTAGCTTACAAAAGAATAAATACAAGAGTATATCATTAGAAAATTTTATTTTGCGGATTTATAGTTTCTAATGTGAAAACAAATGTTTGGGTGAGTATAACACAGAAAACCTGCACCCCATTTCAAATAATATGGTGTGATAGAGGACTCATCAAAGTTTGCTTTTCATATGAAATATATGTGTTTTCTGACAATTTCTCTGCCGAACAGAATTTATTTTTCTGACTATGATCGAGAATGATAAAAAATGAAGACATCGGCCAATATCATTAAAGCGTTCGTTGCAGCCATTAAAAAAATACAAAAAAAATTGTTTTTTTGCTACAAAACTTCACTGCCCGTGTCTTGTACAACCGTAATTAGGAAAGTAAAAATAAAACCCTTTCCAAGATCAAAAAAAAGTTGCGGAATCATTTCTCAATGCTTTCTGTTCTAAAATATCTGCAGCTTCTATCAAACATTTTGAATGATATTCATTTGTATGTTTTTGCACTAGACACTTTGCTCTTTCTAACAAAAAAAAAGATGAAATCTCTACGAGATACCATTACAGCGCTGCATCAAAAACAAAATTAATGCAGAACTTTTACCTCACCCGTTAAGTCGAGCAAATTAACTAATGCCTGTATGAAGCATTTTGTTTGACAAGTTATTTGAAAAGAATAATTTCCTTTTTTTATATGAAACAAAAATCAACATTTAGTTCGTCAAGATTTATGTAAGAAAATTTTACTCGTTAACATGACCTCGGAAAACCATAGAAAGTAAAGCAAAACAACAAACATTTTTTTGTGATAATTTTCAGTCAACAAATCAAAATGAACTTAATGAACAAGGTACAGAACAAGCAAGTTTGTATATTATAATCAGAACTAGAAATTTTACACTAATACATTCGAAAAGACAAAGAATAATTTATAAATTTAAAATACCATTTGTGAACAGCATTGAAGTGTTACAAGCACAATAAAATGTTTGCTCAATGATAAAGACCAGCAAACATATCATATACATTCCTGTAGTATATCTGTTGCCATAGAAAACTTTGAATAAGCATCATGATTTTTATCTTTTTTTTAAACTTTAGAAGGATAAAAAAAATGAAATCTCTGAAAGATAAATTGAAAATATCATATGATATGCGTCTTTCACAAACATAAATGTTATAACAACAAATAAGGAACTAAAACGAAGTTTCATGTGTTCTTATATGAATGACATATGATTTTTTGCACTCAAATATAGATCTTCTGTTATTTGAGGATATCCTAACAGTCAATATCACTGAGAAATGGCATATAATTCTATTACTAATCAAGTTTCATGTAATAATCTTTTTTTATTTGGAAGAGAAGATAGATAAGTATTTTTTCCCATCAAGACAGAGTTCATAAATATCCTTAAAAAGTGTTACCTTCGACTTCAATACAAAAATTTAGTTATCTCACAATTTCAAAAACAACATCACGCAATATTTTTTTTTAAATTATATTAACTTATTACATTATCTAAGTCTTTCAATTATACAAATCTTTTATGATTGTTTTATAGACAGCTGGTTTGAAGTGAACCCATAGATAGAAGTCGAATGGTAGCAAGATTACTGATTGAGGTGCAAAACCTACCTCCTCAGTTTTTCAACTATGAATTGTACCGGTGCCAAATATTAGACTAGTCACGTTAAAAAATTTCTGAAATATTATAATAGACCCGCAGATTTAAAGAACCATTGAATAGGCATCGAACAATACTGCATGCAACTTTTGATAAATAACAAGTTGGCATCTGAATCAATACTTCTGATGGCGACCAGGTACACAAAATATTCAGAAGAAAGCCACAACGATTCTTCATACGCATAAGATGAATAGCGATGCATAGTTTTGTTTCCGTTTTACTTCCTATTTATTTAGCATTGTCCATAAATGTCTAGTTCTATCGCCTCCAAGATGTTACGAATATTTTTGTTGTAGTGTCAACATATTTTATTTTTTGTTCTTCATACATAATATATAGCTCAAGAAAAGAGACCACCTGTCGAAGTGTGGGTATGCGTGAGCGAAGAGAAGACTTTAAAACTCATATTTGCAACCAAAATACTTTTCTAGGCGACGATGATAAATCACAACACAATAAAAATCAGTGTTCGAGTGACATTTATTTTCGAAGCAAAAGCAACTTAGACAAAACAAAAATAGTTTAAACAATCGTAAATCAATTCAGTTTTCGATGCTAAATTCCATTATATTATTAGTTATGATTAAAGTTCTAATTTTTACTGAATATAATTTTATGAATACTCGAGCGTAAAACATAGCTGTATATCATTAAAACAGTATTCTTAGAAGTTGTTGAAAGGTTGAAACTTCTTGAGTTTGACAAGTATACTATATGACAGATTATGATGAGTGCTGTCGATTGGGATAGAAATAGTTACTGGAATAGAACGACATTAGCTTCTATTATGTGGTAAGATTGTGATCTGAATTGAATCCTTAGCAGGATGCAAGTTTGAATGAAGAAAAGATCCACACCCAACCTTTTCACAATGAGATTATGTTTCAAAATAAAATGAGAAAAAAAAACCTCAATGTAGGATAGAAAAGGAGATAATGATTCATGCTCTAACAGACAAAATTAAATGTGTAGGCATAGTGATGAACATATTCAAATACACATGCAACTATTTTCGTTCGTCAAATCATCATACATCTCACTATTCAAAACAAGTCCGTGGCCACACTAGTGGGTAACTATGTTGCAATCGTTAAATAGTATTTGATAGATTTCAATGCGCGAGAACATGTATATTATTTCCTAAAACAAAACGGTATAAATATTGGACATGTAAGAAAAAAAAACATTTGCCATGAGCCTCTTTTTTATTTCTAAAATAAAATGGATGAATTGTTTATGAACAGTGAAAATAGATTTCCGTAAATAGTTGTTATGGAAAAGTGAATGAACCAATCAGGTTGCTTGAATTTTTCGAACAAACAAACGTTTTGTTTGTAGTATCAGTAAATGTTCGTGTAAAAGTCAAAGAAGTCCTAGAGAGACGCATAATGAGAACAGTCATCGTGAGCGGATTTATACTGTTAGTAATTGAACTGATTGAATATATTTCATAGCATACATAATAAATGCTTGTTGGTGGTGGAGAACCATCACTTGGCCAATAAACGGAATCCACTTCTTTCTAGTCATTACCGTAGCTTTCGCATATGTCTTCATCAGATATTGAAGTATCGGATGATGTTATATCGTAAATTGTCTTGCCAATTGGCGTTGTAACTACCAAAGATACCTCCACTGTTTGAGACCATGCCAAAACACATAAGAGATATTCTATATCTAAAGAGAAACCTCGGATACACGCCTGTTGCGAATTGCATGAAGGTAAACATAGACTAGCTACAAATATAAGAATCAATATTTCATTCGATGATAAAATTATTATCAGATTTGACCTACTTGTCAGTATTATCCTCACAGTCGTAGTTTTGGTTTTTCTAGTAGTAGTACTTCTAGTTGTAATTTTTCTACTGGTAGGTATTGTGAATATGTCTGTAGTGATTGTTGTTAACCTGCTTGTAGTAGTAATAACTGTTGTTTCTTTAGCTACTATTGTGATAGCTTTTGTGATGGGCCTTGTTGTTATAATTCCTATTGTTGTTGTAGCAGTAATATTCATAGTAGCTACTGTCAGTGGTATTGCAGCTGTTATTCTAGTAGTTTTTGTGGTAGTACTTGTTGTTGATACATTTGTGGTTATTATTGTAGTTGTGGTAGCTAGAAATTCGAAAGTTACATTTGGCTGCTCAAAGATTATAGGTTTGAAATCTATCATATAAACTCTTGATATCGATCAAACACATTACTGTGTTGATAGGATAATCAATCAATTATATGGTGTTTGTCTCTGATGATCTTTTAAAAACTGAGCATTTCTTTAATTTTTTTCTAGTAGCTGCATTTGAATTCACGACGGATGTTTCGTACCAATTATAGTCTAATAGAATTCCTATCTAGTTCTAATCTAGAAATGATTTATGATAACCGAATTTTATTTATATTGAATAGTCATAGATTAGGTTGAAGATAAAAACAAAACCATTTTAGATTAAGATACCCTTGTTAAGTAAGTTAATACTTTGAAAAGATAAAATATAGAGTATAAATAAAATTTTGATCGACTAATTTTTTATTTTGTCAACAATTTATATGCAACTTTCTCGACTAATATTTTTTTTAGTTGCATACCAATCTTGAAAGAAATTACTACACATGAAAAAATATTTTCCAATAGACACAACGATGCCTGTGAGTGCTTCAACTATGAAAATTAAAGAAATATGGTAATAATTATACTTGTAATTGTTGATCTAACTGTTAATAATAATGCTATGATGATTGGAGCACTGATTACAATGAGAACAATTTAAGAAAACCAAAGAGAAAAATATGCACCAAGGTCTACATGTACAACCACATTTCTTAAAGTTGAACAGATAATGTTCAAAATATCTAATAAATAAAGAGAAAAAAAAATAAGATATTAACCCTACAGTTCCATTTGCATACTTTCGACAATGGCTTTTAGTTGATTCATGTTCATCTAGATTTTTGTCTATTAACTAATTTAAATAAAATTTCAATAGAAAAAAAGAACAAGATTTTTCTATTTAGATCTGGACGTAAATGAACGTCGAAATTACTGGATAATCTTTCGTTGGATGAATTTTGATCTTTGCCGATCGTTTATCATTATGTTCTACTTGAACATTTATGCTTTTGATTGCATTTATTGAGTGATTATTGAAATAATCGAATTTATTTTCTTTTGACTGAAACAAAAGAAAATATTAAGCAAACCAATGAACATTGCAATTGTGTTATAATTCAAGGAAATGGTTGCACCAGAGATTATATTATTTTCGTAGGAGATGAATCTACCTAACCTACAAGTTTATGAGTATTTCAAGGCGTTGATCTTGGATGTTCGATAGTCTTTATAGAGTTCACAATTGTTCATTCATTGTTGGTTTCTCGATTTATTAGAAAGTGTCATTCTGATGAAATTGATATAGTACTTCGATATCCTCGAATAGTCTATTCACGATAATTTTCGATGGATTTTAATAGACGAAGTTTTCAGTTTCCAATGATTGATATTTTGATCCTTTGAGTTATAACTTAGAATTCTTTTCTCAATTTTGATTAGTTTTTCTAGAATTCACATATATATATATTTTAAAAAGATAGTCAATGGTAGTATAAATCGAGCATTTTGAGGTTCTCTCTTTTTCCTAGGCTTCGATTATAGACGTCAATCACAGAAGACTATTCTTTACCAACATAAAAAAGGAGCTGATCGGCATGGACAAGAAGACTGATACTGTTCTATTGAATCCTCAAATATTACAAAACCTTCTTCTAAACTAGAAAGGCTAGAATATGTTAATGACTGTTCGAAATATTACTGTTTTTTTTTATTTTTGTGCAAGTAAAATTTCATATTCAAGATGATAAGGATGATGGGCAGTGATGTATTGATTTACCTCAGTGATCATATCAACAACATAAAAATCTTAAATTGATAAAGTTATAAAAAATTGGAAAACAATCAATATTGATGTTTCTAAACCTTTCAAGATATGTAATAAAGTATTTAGATGTACTGTAGATGTAACAAATACGTACAACGAACTTCTATAATAGTTGGGCCAATATTCAGAATAGCAATGATGTAAAGTTAAGAAAAATAAATGAAAAAGTAACGAACAGAATAAGAGGGCGAAAATTAAAGCAAAACAGACAAAAATTCTGTTCAAAAAGCAGCAATAGATCAAATAGATTCTTACTTTAGCAGTCGATATTTTTGGAAATCAACTCTAGTCCATAGGAAATATTTCACTATGTGTTTTGTATTAGTTTTATGAAACAAAATAACTTACGTGAGATCTAAATTTCAGCCCCAAACTATCTGTACCAGCAAGTATTAGTCATTTCCTGTTATTTTATAAAAATTCTTTTTTTTAGGTTAAGTATTTTAATAATAAGATTATCTGTAATCGTTTTGAACGATTACATACAGGCATTTTAGCACATATTGATAAAGCTGATCATATAGTCAAAGTGAGTGTGACTGTGAGTTTTGTTATTTTTTTGTCACCCGTTCACACCCGCTACAAATATATGTCCAAGTGATTGTTTCTTATGCTGTCAGCACAATAGAATTTCTTGTGTTTTTGAAAAATAAGCTAAATATATTACGCAGTACAAGATAACAGTCGACATATTCAAATGTTAGATCTATCGAATTGTACTTTGTTAAAAAATCAACTCAATTTAGTTTTCTATAACAATATTATCAATTAAAACTTATGCGTTAATATCATTCACTAGAACTTCTAGCTCAATTATTGGGCGTAACAATGGTAAGGCTACTGTTTCTACAGAAAGTATATACTCTAATGAACCTGTCTTAAAAACTCATTTGCTAAGAGTGGGAAGGACCTGTACCACAAAAGAATTGCTAAATCTATCATCATAAAAGATAAGTTCACCTTTTGGATGACCCTTACTAAATCTTAGAATTCATCCATTCAGAGTATTCTGCAAATGAATAGTATAGCGGCCGACCAAACTTTCCATTGGTTCCAAGATCAGCATTGCCGATCGATACACTTTCACATAAACAGAACATAATATCATATAAGTAACATTAATCTTAGAACCAACAATTGTTCCTACTGTTATATCATAATTCTCAAAATCAACTATAATGGTTTCGGTGAAATCTTGAAATATAGATATAAAATTTGTGTGGGGTAAATGTGGCAATTCTGAACAATAATCTGCAAACAGACTACAATTTTGTATTCCTTCTTTGAGAATGACATTCATAAAACTTGAACATATTGTACGGAGGTGGACGTTTGTTTACACGTCCGCGCACACCCCCACTCCACACCCTGATAGGATTTCAAAAGGAAACAGAAAAAGGGAGGCAACCACAGATAACAACCGAAGATAAAGGATTGACATGGTGCAATAGTAAGATACAAGTCATTCGAAAAAAAACAGACAAACGGTGTAAGACACAAAAGAAATCGTATCAACTTAAACAGATAATTTAAATTACAAAGAGCAACATGTGTTTAATAACTGAATAATAGTGAGTAAATTATTAAGAATATTAGAGCTGCAAAAGAAAATATTTTCAATGTTATACGCTTGGCGCCAGGACGCTACCAATATTGGAAACGATTAAGGTAGAAATCACATCAACCGCCATGATTGACTGTGGGTTGTAGGTGTAGGCGTGTGAGTGTGAGTGTGGATGTGGCTGGGTGTTGATCTCTTCTTAATTCATATCCACACCCATCCACACCCACACCCACACCCACACCCACACCACACACTCACGCCCACACCACACACCCACACCCACACCCGCCCACATACCCACACTCACACCACCCACACCCACCCACACCCTACGACGATGTGTCTGTATGTTGCGTTCAGTATGGATTCTTGATATTCCTTGTTATTTATGGATCTGTCTACGCTTTCTTTCTTTTTCGGGTTGTTTTTTTTCTTTTTCTTTTCTCTTTTTGCTCCTGGTTCGGTATCTTCTTTCTTTTATTGTCTGGTGCTCATCTACTCTTACATTTATATTTATTCCTCGTTTTTTTTTATTTTTCTCTTCTGTTGTTGTGTTATTTATTTATTTATGCATTCATTTATCATTTCCCTCTATATTCTGCACTGAAAGGATCTCATTGATCGCAGTGATGTTGCATAATAAAAAAAAATAGTCTAGAAAATAAGAATGTTTTGAAAATTTATCTTTCTTATGTTCAACCGCGTTGTTTATATATCACTATATGTGCATAACAAAACAGTGAATGAATAACCGACAGACAGAACGCGACAAATTCATATACGACACATTCAAGACACAACACTTTTTTTTGCTGGAGCGCACAACACAATAAATCACGAGGCGTTTAAATTTAATGTGTATACTCAGTTTTTCTCTACCTCCTCATGTGAATAATATTCTACTGCACGTAGAAATAGGAAACTGTATGAAAAGTAACTATTTTCTTGCACTGTTCGCTGCTTAATGGCATGCATGTGTTTCTATTAGAAATATAGGAAAAAATTCTGTAATCGTTTTTTTTCCGGGATCTTCTTAACTTTTTTGTCCTTTCTTGTAAAAATTTTCAAAGAATAAAGTTGAACGAAGCACAAGAACATAGTCTTATCGATGCATAATTAATGAGAAGATACTTTTTTTTTCACTTATAAATTAAGATTCTATTCATACCAATCTTACAAAAACAAATGAAAACCAAATCTCCTGAACAAGACTCTTAACTCATAGTCAAGAACAATACCAATCTGATTATGAGATTCGATGAATTTCAGGAATTAGTAATTGAATAGAGTCAGACGAGTGAAACTCAAGTTATTTCATTTCACAACTATGACAGGGGGTGACAACTTGTTTACAATAGTTTAATTATAAACATAGATAAAATCCTTATTAAATATTATTCTCACCTCTGCACATGTCACATCATGTTTGTTTTACAAGATGAGTATGAGAGTTAACGATACGGTAAGAATTACTGACATTGTGTCGTTTCTAATTTTCTTAGAAGCGATGGCAATCTACTAGAAATGCAAAGAAAATTATTCGAGTTATCGTCTATAAAGAGTTCAACTTCGACGAAATAACATCATTTTTGACATATTTCAAATAGTACTCATCAATCAAATCGAATGTCTGTTGAAAAATAAATTCGATAGGTAAATCTATTTTCACCTTAGTTATAGATATGTGGAAAACAGAAATTATGTTTAAACATTGAAGCGTTCTTCCACGTGCTTCAATGCTTACGAATTGCAATATTTATCATTAAATAAACACATGAATGAATTCTAGGCTAAACTAATACTCCAGACATGAGTTATAAAAACAGAAATGAGCCCATAATAATAGATAAAAGTATTTCAAGTGAATATCAACAAGCTGTACAAACGTTGACCATCATGTATAATTTCTTTTCTTCTATCATAGTCTGCAGCAAATATAGAAGAATATAATAATGTTTGAAAGTTTTTAATAAAATCTTATCATTTGTTGAAGATTACTTCACTTCAATGGGGTGTAAACCGTCGATATTTGCGTCATCGAACACTCAGTCGAATACTGCACATCCACAACGATTAAAAGTTTCCAACGATAAATTGAATCAATCACATACAACACGTTTCGTCGAAAATTGTTTAATTGTTTTGCTTGCTGACGAGTCATCAATTGAAGAAGAAAATCTTCTCAAACAATTGCGTCATGTTATATCTGTCTTACGAATATTTACCGATTCGGATGCATGCTTTACTTTTATTAATTATATTCATGTTGAGAAAATCTTTCTAATAATCTCTCCTGAATACAAACAATTTATTGATCGTATTCATCATTTATCACAAATTTTGAAAGTCTATGTCTTCGATCCAAAGATTCAGATGCTAAATAACATATATGATCCTATCGTACAACCGAATATCTTTCGAAATACGACTGATCTATGCAATCAACTACGTGAAGATAGAGAACTTTTTGAACTTGATTATGTCGTTATCAGGACAGTTCTTCCATTATGGTCGGATGAAGTTGCACTGAAATGTAAAGCATCATTTCTACTTGTACAATATATGAGAGATGTTGTAATTCGCTACAAATTTGAAAATGATGCAAAAGATAGATTCGTCGAGTTTTGTCGAGAACACTATGCGGACAATGATGAACAACTGTGTGAAATCGATGACTTCGATAGAACCTATCGACCACAAAAAGCTCTCTATTGGTTAACTCGAACCACATTCGTATCACGTATACTTAACCGTATACAACATACATTAGAAATTGATCTTCAATACAAAATAAGCTTTATAATAAAACATATTCATGTACAACTCGCTCACTTTTCTGATCATAACGATTCTTTATCAAAAGAAACATCTTGGACTTTCTATCGCGGAAAGACAATGTTACAGCATGAATTTGATGCTTTGCTGAGAAATAGTTCCGGTGGTTTACTCTCATTTTCATGTTTTATTATGGCTAACAAGAACAAGAATGTAGCTATTGACTTGCTACATCGTTTAATTACTGTTAATCCCCAACGAATAGCCATACTCTTCGAAATCTATATCGATAGAACGAAACATGTGATCAGTCCATTTGCTTTACTTGAAAATAGCGATCATGAAGATCATTCAAAGAAAGGTGATATATGCTTTACAATTGGTACTGTCTTTAGGATCCAATCTACAGAGCCAGTCAATGAATTTTCTATTGAAATGTGGCAAGTTAAATTGATTCTTGTGGATGATAGTGATTCGCAACTTTTTCATCTTGTTGAGCCATTACGCAATAATGACATTCAAACAAATCCCCTTGCCTATGCTGGTAAACTACTAGTCGAGATGGGTGATTTTGATCGTGCTGAACAATTTTATCTTCAAATACTTCTCGATCCATCAGTTCTCAATCAACCACGTCGAAACTGTCGCATACAAACTGCTCTCGGCTCTGTTTTTATACTGAAAAACGAATTCGATAAAGCGCTTGGACATTATCAACAAGCTCTAAAAGCTAGCTTAAGCTGTTTGCCTTCGGATCATCCTGATCTGATACCAATCCATAATGCCATTGGCGATTGTTATTATAAGACTGGCAATTATTTATTAGCCTTGCAAAGCTATGAACGAGCTGCTCAACTTATACAACCTAATATGCAATCGATTGACCAACAAACTCTCGATGATTTAAATAATCATATTGTTAATACACGAAAGCATCTCAACAACAGTGCTTGACGCGATACTGTACAATTTTCTGTGTAATTTCTAAAATAATTAATCAGATTGTAGAACTACGTTTTTTTGTGGTTCGATATTCTATGAATCTGCTTCAGTGTCTGTCGAATATATTTCCATGTACATTTTTATCTCGTCTGCTTACATATGAGAATTTTCCAATAAAGCATTTTTCTGTTCGACTAAAACTTCAACAAAATAGCAATTCTGAATGAGCTTTTCTTTATTCTCCATTGAGGTTAGCATAAGGGTTAGAAGCCTATATTTATAACTCGCATTTATTTTCGAAGAAAATAATGAGTGTAATTTTATGTTAAGATTAGTTTCCACTATTGGCAGTTCGATAGTTGAAGTTCTTTTTTCGACTTTTTTAAATACGTTGAAGTTTAATCTATCAATAACAATCAGAAGCTATAGGTCGGTTTGTGATAGTTGTCAAATAATCAGTGAAAAGATAAAAGTGAATTAAATAATAAGTTTAATTTCAGTCTAAGCAATATTAGTGATTTTGAATTGATCAAGATATGTACTTGTCTATCGATAACAGTTTGAAATAAAATTGACGTTCACAACAGTCATAAATGTGAGCCAAATCAATGATTAGAAAAATAATAAAGTTAAAACACGAGAAATAGAATATGAAAAGAAAAATTGTGCAAGGCTAGCAGCAATGAAAACAAAAAATTAGGGCACCATAGAAAAGATCTAAAAAATACCTTTAGAAATACAGATATTTGATGGATCAATACTCTACACATTGCTTATTGCAGAGAACAAGTAGAGCCTATCAGAGATTTTTTCTTTTATATATTGTTTTTAGTTAAATAAGGTTGGAGAGCATACGTAAGTTCTGCATTTCAGCACCAAAGACGTTGCGCTAACAATCTTTTCTCCATAATTTTAGATGGTAAATTACTATCCATTTCAATGAACAGTGCACTCTGTTGTAAATTGAATAACTCTGGCTAGGAAATAGCTAGAGACCTGCGGTTTTCAGTTTTGGAAAGAACGGCATCAACTTTATATGGAAATATGAAAAAAGCGACATCACACCGAGTCTCGGGCTTGCCTATCTGTGAAATTTTAGCAATTCATCTAAGCGATGAAAATCCGTTTGGCATTGGATTTTTCTGGCATATGTTTGGTAAGGCACACGATTGTCTACTAGTTGCCACCAACCCCAGATTTCTAACTTTTACTGTTAGGAAGTTATGGCCGTTTTACTGAATTTTGGGTTTGTGGCAAGAGATTTCCGAAAAAATCAAATTCAAGAATTTCTATCTGAAATTTTGCCCGTAGATAGGTCTACCAGTCATTAGAATCGCCTGAAAGTTTCAACCAAAACGAATGTTTTTTTCTCGAGATATTGAATTTTCAAGAAATAATCACTTTTCACAGACAGATCGGGCGTGGGTGTGGGTGCAGTTCTTTTCTTAACCGACACCCACACCCACACCCTTATACTCTCATCCACACTCACACTCAGCAACCTACCCACACCCACACCCGCATCCGCATCCCATACCCACACGCATCCACATCCACCCCCTTTCCATAAGATGGCTGTTTCCGACAGTGTTTATTTAGTTTTGATAGTTATCGAAACCAACAATGACTCAGTTTCACAACAGCAAATCTATAAAAGAAGTAAGCAAAAGAGAACAACGAACGCATTGTTACATTTTCATTCTTTCGTTCGCGCATAATCATAAGCATGGCTCGTTGCCTCACAGATCCACTGTTTTTAGTTGCTTTTCTCTCACTCATTCATGTTGTTGCATCACTACGAGTCTGAAATCGATATTCATTGGACAACAGATTCACTTAAGCGGAAAATAAAACAAAGACAACTGTTGACATTTTGACGGAAGTAAAGGAAATTAAACAACAAGAAACAATATACACAATCCGTGTCGTCAAACTTGAGGATGTAACGAATAACGTCAGTGCTGAAATTGAAAAGATTTATACACATGCATACTTCAGTCCGCCAGAAGAACGAACACAACATCGGATCCTTTCCTCGAAAACACGAGAAGATTTTAACCCAAAAATTAACATGCCACTGAAACATTTCTCTATCGGTGACATCTGGATCAACGAAAAACTGAAGAATTTTGTAAATCGCTGGACTGTGACTCGCATCTAAGAAAGTGAAGAATATGAGACTGAAGTGATCAAGTTCGATATCGAGATGAGTGGTACACTCAACATACTTGATAGTACAGTACCACTTCACTCTTGGACAACGATGGAAACTGATACTAAAACAGGTATCTTGTTGTTCGAAGAGAAAATTTCGAAACAGACCATAGTAAACGGCCGAAGCACCGAGATCACTGCTACAAAACTTCTGAAACGAGAAATCAGCGACAAAGAAATGTAAGACGGAACAGAGGTCTTTTACTTTTATATGCATATTGCATTCGATCCTGCCAACAAATATAGTAATGAAAAACAAGAGTGTGAATGAATGTCTCTTGACGCTAGAAGCACTATCATGAATATCAGATTTGGAAAGTAGATGAGTGTGGTTGTGTATGTTAGTTTAGGTTTGAGTGTTGGTATGAGTGAGTGGGTTCGAGTTTAGATAGGTGTGGACGATGAAAACGGTATCTGAGAACCACAGCTCCCACCCAGGCCCTCAAGTATTCGTCATTGTGTAGCGTGCATCGAGTAATAGATTTTTTCTGCCACAAACGACTGAAAAAAAATTAAAAAACCGCTGTCATTCTACACTCTTCCAAGATTGACACTTCAATACCAAGATGTGCTCAACAAGGGAAAGAAGCAAGTTGATGATTGTTTGACTTGATGAAAATATTGGCGACACAAAAGGCAATTAAAAAAGAATGGCAACCTTTCATTTGGTCGGGTTTAGGTGTGGATATATATCTTCGCTAAATCTACATCCACACTCACGCTCACACCCATATCCGCACCCACACTCTACATGACGCTGTTATGTTTTGACAAAACTTAGTTTTGTCAGAGGTCCTGCTGTCACATATCGAGTCATCGATCGTATTTTATAGGTACCTTGCTTAAAGTACGGTTCTATCTAGATCTAGTTATAACAAATAAACTGCAAATCAAAAGTGTTTTCTTTGATTGGTAATAACACGTGTAGCTCTACTGTCTCATCTATTCGTTTCTTTTTTGCTTCTTCTTATAATTTTTCGAATGGCACACTTCAAATAACAGATGAATCATATTTCTTTCAATTCAAAACATATTTTGTGTGAAAATCTCTTAATTGATTCGTATGATAATACTAGCCATGTATATTTTCTCAATGAAAGTTATAAGATCAAAAAATTATTTCAATGCTAGATGGTGATGAATACTAAACATATAAAAAAGTATTGGAGAAGCAGAAGAACAGTAAAGAATCTAATGCGAGTTCTTTCTGTACAACTAGCAGGCATGTCAACAAGATCGATATCGAAACACTGAAAAAGTAACATGTGAATATTTTCCGCCAACCCACTCATTTCAGGTAACGGATATTCTGTTAAACCGATATCTATATTCGAAAGAAGAATTACACCTAAAGTATTCTTTTCATTGACCAGCATCAAGTGTGACATGCCTGGCAGTGAACCACTATGACCAATATATCGACGACCATCTTTCATCGTTTGCCAATACCAACTAAGACCAAATTCTTCGGATGGTGGTAATTCCGTAGAATTATTACTCCACTCTGGATTATATGGTGGTATGAGACAACCACCTACCACGGTTCGTATTTCAGCAATAGATTGCGGACGAAGAATAGGAAATCCATTGCTGAGAAACATACGAAGATATATGGATAGGGTACCAGCCGACATTCGTAAGAGACCAGCTGGATAGGCGCTCAAACCAAAATGTGAAATATAAACCCAAGAAGGAAAGTCATTCTGAACAGCAATTAAACAAAGTAACATCTATTGATTATGTACACGAATTTACCTGTATTTGTGTAATATTCAATTGTGGAAATAGATGATTCAATTCGCTGACATAAGACATATTAGTTGCATAGATATAATGCTTTACAAGATCTTCGATATTTGCAAAATCAGACAGTCGTACGCCAACTTTGTTGATATCGATATCCAATGGTTTAATTATTTTGTCTTTGACATAATCGATGTAAGACATATTTGAAACTCGTTCAACAACTAATGCAGCTAGTGTTGGGCCTTCATTAGAATATGATGTCATGGTACCTGGTGGTTTTGGCAACCAATTCGATGTATTCGGATTCACATATTTGAAACACATGTCAGCTAAAGATTCATTAAATGCATCATCATTGGGTTGAAAATAGGTATACTGTACTAGATCACTGATGTAAATCGAAGCCGAATGTGAGAGTAATTTGCGTAAAGTAATTGAATGCTTTGGATAATGTGGATGGAAAATACGTTTGTTAGGTTCTGATAGATATATGTTAACATCGGTATCAAGATCGACCAGTTCTTGCTCAACAAGTTGCATAACAGCAGCAGCAATGAATGTTTTCGAGATCGAAGCAAGAGGGAAAATAGATTTGTTAACATCCATAGGCTGTTGTGGTGACAGAGACTGATAGCCAAAGGCTTGTTGATAGATTATATGAGTAGCATTTACTACAACAATTGCTGCACCTGGAACATGACCTTTCTTGAGAGATTCTTCAATCCATTGTTGATTAGGACAAGTTGAAATATTGGTAGTTATACTTTTGATAGTGTATGGCAGTATCACCCATAGAAAATAAATCATTGTTCGATTCTTTTTTGCAGCAAAATAATCCATTTTTCTGTTATGATAAATTAGAGTAAATTTAATTACAAAAAAGTCTTAGACTTTTTTCTAGGTAAAAGTTGCCTTGAACCTATATTAAAGATGAAATATTTTATGAAGTATCAACTACAAAACTCAAGAAATATTTTCCAAATTATAGAAAACTTTCAAGTTTTGTGAATCTTTGAACAATCAATAAAATTAGGGTTATATCAACAAATAAATCTGATGGTTTTGCTTTATGCTATCAGTTTTGCCTTTTCAGCGAACACAGTATAACTTCTCTTACAGATAAAATTAGTTCTCGGTATTATGTAAAACTTGAAATTTTTACACAATTTGGAAACGCTAATCGATTTCTTTATAGAGATCCAGTCGAACATATCAAAGAGTTTGATCGATGTGGTTGTTGGGAAAGAGAGACAAAGTGATTATACGAATATTAAAACACGACGAGATGACATTTTGACTCTTTTGAAAAGGTGCACATGCATTTATTAATTCGTTTCATACTTTGAGGTTGTTTTTATGGTTTATGAAATACGTGTTAATTATAAGCTGGTAGTACGATTTGATTCTCTCTCTGCGAAATAAATCATTTTTAAATGAAACAGTTCTATTTTTTGTTTTTAAAATGTTACATTGATCGGATATGATCTATTACAGTCTTTCAATCGTTATTTACAAACTTTCCTATACTATAGCTGCTAAAACACCCATTACCGAACAAACATTGGAGTAAATAAATCGTTTGACAAATAAAGCATTCACGCATATCTGCATGTTAATATATAACTTGTTAAAAATGGCTGAGGACGAAATGTGACTTTGTCTGAAACATTTTAGACTATGATAGAGTGGTATGATAGGCCGAAACTTTCATATAGCGCATTCTTACATTCATTTTGAAAATTGTGATAGGTCAAAGAATCAATATTTAATAGTATATTTACTAGTTGTTATATTTGTTGGATGTAAAAAGAGCGAAGAGGAAAATGTCGAGCAAAAAAAATATTGAAAAATAAATATCGCAAATTTTGAGAGAGCGTCATGCAATAATATTGATTTTCTTTTTTTTTTAATATCCTTGCTAAATGCTTTATATATGCATTAATATATTCATCCAATGCATCATTATATGAATGAGCTTTTTAAAACAACGAAAAAGTAGAATATATATCGAAGCGAAGAACACAATTGTGACTTTGTCTTGTGTATTTCGCTTGCCCAAGCAGACAAACATTTTCAAAAACGCGTTTAAACGCATAAAAAAGGGCTTAAAATCCATAAAAAGTGGACGTGCTCGGCTCACAATCGCGGTTCCCGACTATCAGCGAAAAACGACCACTTTTTGCCCTTTTTATGTGTTTAACCCTAGAACCCCCAAGTGGGTCATTTTTGACCCACAAAAAAACCTGAAAATGCAACGGAGATATTTTATCGTTTTTTTAATTTTTGAAAACGTCTAGAATTTTCACAATTTATATGATAATGTCGAGTATAAAAAGGAACTAACTGCTCTTTTTGTTCATTACAGGCCATTGATATAATCATATATCTTTGACATGTAGCAAATGTACAACAAGAACAAAAGGAGAATTCAGTTCTATACCAGGACTTCAATGAATCATCTTCTTTCTTAATTGGATAATCTCAATCCATAGATAAAACGCTTAACTAGAATGGATCGGATCTACCCAATTAGAATACAAGATGATTCATGGAAGTTCAGATATAGAATTGAATTTCATTTTTTTTATTATATATTTGCTGCTTGACAAGAACGTGATATCGTATAAAGACTTTTATTGATAAAAAAACGGACAGTCTCCTTCAAGTTCTATTTCGTATATCAATATCTCATTGTAGGATAATATTATTTCGCCTAGTGCTCCTTTATTTATTTTCTACTTATAGATTATAACTGTTTCTCTCGTGCAATCTGAATAAGTTCGTTCGCAAAGTACAATTATGGAAGATAGTATGTTTGAAGATGAAAGTGAAGATGATGAACTTGGTGATAAAGAAAGCAGTTCAGAAATAGAACATGATGATAGTGAAACATCAGAATATGAAGATGAAATTGATCTAGATGATGTTACATCGAAGAAAGGTTATACACAAAGTACTTTCTACAGTTCAAGTTCTGGAATGACCTGCTCCTCGATTTCATCTTATTAAACGAAAACTTACTCTACTGATACTGCAACTATGAAAACTGGACCAACAGAGCTCACTCAAGATGTAATATCTGTTGCTGATGCATTTCAATGTTTTATATCGGATAATATTTTACAGAAGATTTTGATTTATTCAAATACTGAACGAACTCGAAAAAACACGGATGATAACATCGATGATATTACTATGATTGAATCGAAAACTTGTATTGGTCTTTTGTTACTTGCCGGTTTATTAGGACAATCAAAGAAAAGTATTAAATCATTATGGAACAGAAGTCCTTTAGAATCTCCAATTTTCAGAGCTGCAATGTCTAGAAGTCGATTTCAACAAATTATTTCTTGTATCAGATTCGATGATAAGACAACCAGAGAAGAAAGAAGAAGAACCGATAAGTTTGCATCAATCCGTGAAATTTGGACAGATTTTCAAAATAATATAAGAACATGCTATGTACCAGGATCTTTTATTACTATCGACGAACAACTTTTAGGCTTCCACGGATAATGTCCTTTTCGCCAATTTATCCCGAAAAAACCTGACAAATATGGTTTGAAATTTTGGTTATGTGTTGATTCAAATTCGTTTTACGTTTTTAATGTATTTCCTTATATTGGACGACAACCCGATCAAAAACGATAGAAACAAGTCGGTTTCAATGTAGTTTTAGACTTGCTAAAACCATTATACGACTCGAACAGAACTGTCACATTTGACAACTTTTTCACTAGTGTTCAACTGGCTAAAGAACTTCAAGCGAAAAAAATTAATGTTATAGGAACATTACGTAAAAATAAACCTAAAATTCCGATTGAGTTTCAGTCAGATAAAAGCCGCGAAGTTGGTTCTTCGCTTTTTGCTTTCCACGATTAATTGACATTAGTTTCATTTGTTCCCAAACAAAATCAAGCCGTCTTACTATTATCCTCGAAGCATCATGATAGTATCGTCGACAGGGAAACCAGAAAACCGAATATTATTGTGGATTACAATAAAACAAAAGGAGCGGTTGATACTGTTGATCAAATGTGTCATAAATATACCGTAAAAAGAGCTACAAGACGATGGCCACTTTGCATATTTTATTGAATGATCGATATTGCTGGCATCAACGCATTGATTATATGGAAAGAAAAAAATCCCGACTGGAATCAGAATAAAGGATATAAACGTCGTTTATTCCTTGAAGAACTTGGAATGAGTTTAGTCTCACCACTTCTGGATTATCGTTCAAAAACTTCGACAAATTTACACAAAGATATTCGAAATGCGTTAGCCTTGTTTGGTTATCCTGTGATAGAGCAAGAATTACAAGAAGCAAATAAAAATTCTACACAATCCAAACGAAAACGATGCGCATTTTGCCATTTTTCTAAGGATAAGAAAACGTCTAATCAATGCTGTAAATGTTCAGAGTTTGTTTGTAACGAGCATTCTGTAAAACGTATCTTTTGTATTACTTGTTCGAAATAAAAAGAAATAGTCGTTCTGACAGTTATTTTATTCAAACTGCGTATGCCAATATCATATTTACATCAAAACACTGATGCAACAAGAAAACAATCATGATAGAAAACTATATACTACTAGTAAATCGCTGGAAAAGGCTTGGGGTTCCTAGGGTTAAATAATGCTTTGGTGATCTCTTTATCATGAACTTTTGTACAAATATGTAATACTGTGCGAAACGAGACGTTACTCGCTAACTCAAATGCTTTCTGTGTAAAATATTTGTTGTTCAGAAGCTCTTTGACGCATTCAAGTTGGCAATGCTGGACAGCGATCATTAATGGACTTAAGCCAGTCTGCTTGTCACGATGCATAATACTATACGGATTGATCAGATGAGAAACTGTTTTAAGACCGTGCAATTGGCGGCAAGCAAAAGAAAGTCTACTATGATCATGATTGATTGCTTCCTCGTATTGTTGTTTCAGCAAGGACAAAACTTTGTTTTCAGGACTGAGAGCGGCGACTTTCTCTAAAATAATGACATCTGTTCTATCGTCAATGTCTCGAATGTTTCTGAGGTCAAAAAAATGTTTGATAACCTTTGGATCATTGTACTCGATCACAATGTGAATAGGCTCCTTCTTATCATGCGTTTCACGATTGAATAATTGTGGAAAATTCAAGAACAAACCAATCATATTGTCGTTATCACGAAATCGGCAAGCATAATGGAGCGGAATGGCACCATAAATATCGGGAATCTAAAAGAAAACATTTAGAATATAACTACTTGTTGGTAACACTAGACAGAAAGCGATCTTGAGAGGAGAACATACATCGAGGTAGGCACCATTTTCTATCAGATACTTGGCATTCCCTATGCAGTTATAGATGACAGCGAAATGTAATGGTGTTTGCCCATGGCTGTCTTGAATATTTATCTTGATTTCTGGGTGATTTAGCAAATATTCCATAATTGAAGACTTATTAAAAGAAAAAGAAAATTTCAACGAGCATCGGTTTAAAATAAACACTGTAGTCATCATTACTTACAGGGTGCTCAGGATACTTGATATCCGGCAAGCGAGCTGCGATATGAAGTGCTGTTTGGCCATCCCAACTGACCAAATTGATATCTTGGAGAAAATGAGATTAAGTCAAAAGCATTGTGCAAGATGCTAACATTACTATCGTATGAGACTAGAGAAAAGTGAGACCGGGACCAACTGTCAAAGATGTTCGCCACGAAAAATAACGATTTTCTTTGTTCATATCTATAGGCTAGAAGTCAAACTTTTTCAAAAGTACTCTTTGTTTCGGAATCATGGGATTGAAATCAGGATCAGAGCCAAAGAGTTAGAAATCTGCGAAGCCAGGTCAGTAGTTTGAATCTGAAGAATGTTTACTTCAGTATTGCAAAAAATGTTCACTGCATCGATCAATATATTTAACATTTGAAACTAGAACTTATATTATCTCATATGAATAGAATCACTTTGTCACACTTATCACGTTTTTACCTCTTAACAGAAAAGTTATTGGTAGCTGTGGTATAATTTTAATACTCTTCCACAGATTTATTGATTATAGTTTAAGTAATGTTTCGTCTTTCGAAGAAGAATTTTTCAAACTTGAGGGTGGGTGTGGGTGTGGGGTATCGGTGTGGGTGCGGGTGTGGGTGTGGGTGTGGGTGGAGTGTGGGTGTGGGTGGAGTGTGGGTAGGGATGCAACGGTGACGGTGGTCACCGGTGTGATCGGTCTACGATTCAGCGTTCACCAGTTTCACCGGTCCGCCGGTGCACCGTACCAACCGGTGATACCGGTGGACCGGTCACCGGCGTAGCGGTGCACCGTTCACAGTTCCACTGGTTTACGAGCACCGTAAGCACCGCTCATAATAGACTACAAGTAAAGCTACTCAGTTGAAACTGAGTCCAATTAAAAGTGAAACTGACCATCTCTTAATCGAGAAGAGCACATATATTTTGATATTCGTCTACTTTCTGTAATTTATCGGCATACTTCACAAAATTTAATAAAATGTTTTTGTATGCTGATCGCTTCTTCAATACGATGCGGACCGTAGGCGTACGCCAGATAACATTAGGATGTTCATATAGCTGATACTCGTTAGCGCAAGGCTATCTGAGTATGAAAGATGCTTATACAAAAAACTTAGGTATGCCGCGTCAACAAACACTTTTAAGGTCAACAATAGCTGTTAAAATATCAGGAATGTACGGTGATCGCCGGTTTATAACATTCTATTGACTCATCAAGCTTAGGACAACTAGCAGTACGCTTTTAATGCCCGCCACCGGAAGTTTTCTTCACTCTATCGGTGCCATAACCGGCATGATTATCACATTCATCGATGAAGAAAATTTTCATCTGCTATAGTGAGCAGATCTAAATTACGTGTTTTTACGCACTACCATTAATCCTAATCATGTTGGTTCGGAGAGCGGAGACCTTCAGTAGCAGATAGCTTCTAATATTTCACAGACTCACTGAAGACCAGAGGAACCAGTAATGGTAAACTAGTTATCACTATCGTATGATTTCGTGAATCTATCAGTCGTCTAACTAACGTCGTAGACAGTCTCTGGAAAAAGTTTTCACATGATGTATCGCTGCGTACTCAAATATATAGTTTTGTACATCATGATGAAATTTTGAAATGCTGGTCAGAGAGCAGGAACCTAGAGCGATGACCGCTTTGAAGCATTTGACAAGCTTATTGACGCTCAGAGTAATCAGTAATGCCCTTGCAACCATCATCACCGTAGGTTCCTGTGACAATATCGGTCATAAAACTGGCATCGCTATCATACTGATTTAGGAAAAAAGCTTTCATATACGATAATGCATCGCTGTAAATCATATACTTTTAAGGGTTACCATGTAGTCCTAGAATGCCCGTTACTAGAGCGGAGATCCACGGTGATAAATGGTTTCTAGCATTTTCAGATTTATGAAGCCTCAGGGTAACCAGCAGTGTCCATTTACTCACCATCACCGTAGACATTGGTCACTCTATCGATTCTATTATTAGCTTTGTAGTCATGCACATCTTGGAAAAGATTTTTTATTATCGGTCTTGTCGTACACTCAGTTGTCTCTCTGTAAGTTCACCTATTCGGAATTTCGCCAACAGTGCACTCACTAGTGGCGAATTTCCCTACGACATTCGCCAATAGGTGAATCTCTGGTATGAAATTTATCAAAAAATATTTATTTTTGCCTTAGTATGTTTACCAATGGGCGACTGTCATGGAGAAATTTGCCAATTTGGCGAATTCCCAGTGTGAAGTTCGCCAATAAACTTTTTTCGTCATAATGTATTGATCAATTCGCGAGTCGCTAGTGTGTATTTCGCCAAATTTAATCCGTAGAATTATGGCCCAGCTAAATTGATTATAGAATATTTAAGTATTATAGGATGTGTATGGGTCGTGGGTATGAGTATAGGTTAAGCGCATATACAACCCTCAGACTCGCACCCGCACCCATATCCACACCAAGTCACCTACAACTAGACCATTTTTCGTCAGTATATTCGCCAATTAGCGAATTTCTAGCATGGAATTCCCCAGTAAAGCTTTTGTTTCACCATAGTATATTTGCCAATTGGCGAAAAGTTAGTTGATATTGGCCAGTTGGAGAAAAGGAAGATTGGCAATCATATAATTCCTCCAATCGACGTTACAGTTTTGACTGTCAACATGAATGCTAATAATGGAAATTAGAGAGTGGAAACCTATGAGTATGGCAGATTTAAAGAATTTTATTGACTAGTGAAGGCTCAACATAACAGACAATGTTCGTCTAGCAGCCACCACCGTAGGTCTTCATTTTTATACCGACCACCTCGTTAGCCTGATAATTATATTCCTGCGTAAGTGTCTCGTATGCGACTACACTCTCAAATCAAGAATACGGTTTCAATCCTAAAGTTTAAGGCGAACATGGCAGGTAAGAATATTAGGAGCTCACTGATATGGTCGATTTTGATCATTTTTCAGATACCTACATACTTGCATCAATCATTGGTGCTGTCACATCAGAGATTGGCATAAGTTTTCATGGTTCCGCTGACCCTTTTCTTAATTGAATCACAGTAATCAAGTATGAAGGAAACGCTTTATGTGTTATAGTACCGTCTAGTAAGGAGTATAGCTTCGACTATCGCTATGAATGTTAGTGAGACAACGATGACGATTACCATAGGTATGGTTACGGGTTCACTATGTGAACCATTGGTACGGTTATTGCTACAACTAAGAAAACCGTACCTACGATTTCAGAGTCAATTATGATAACCATAGGTACAGTTATCAGTTCTAGAGGGCTTTCGTGAAATATAGTATTTTCTAACACACTAGCGAATTCCTATGAAAGTTGAAGAAAGATGACTATGATCAGAAAATCTGGATCTGAATTCAAATTTTAGAAATGGTTAATTTGACTTCGGACACTAAGGAAAGGCTTTTTAAGAAGATGCTGATATTTAATAAAGAGTAACGAAAGTGAACGGATTTCCAGAAGCTTGAATCTGATATCAATTTATCAAGGTTCTACGTTCTAATTATCAATAAAATGGTTCCTTGATGAATGCTATAGTTTTCTTAAGTACTAGAGTCGAATGCGTCAAGTTGCATTTCCCTTCATCAACCTATCAAGGAAATAGTTACTTTCATAATAAACACTCACTTAATCTAAAAACTTCAGTTTGAAATATTCAAAGACTGATTTTGAGATCAGACTCTCCAGCGCCTGCTTACTTTGTCAACCTTTATAAAAACCGTACTCTCTTAAAAATGTTGTTTTTCGTGGCACTCATTTTGACCTAAAAACTGTGCCTAGAAGAATCGTAGTTAGACCGGTAACTGTAAGTGCGGTTATCGCAATTGGACTATCAGTCGTACCTATGACACTCCTAGGTTGACTACTAACGGTAAAAACAGTTATTGAACTTAGATCGGTATCCGTAGGTATGCTTATCGTAGTTATACCGGTGACCATATGCATGGTTATATAATCTTGTTGATAACTATCAATGCGGCAATCATAATTGATGTGGTAACCGTAGATGCATTTATCGTAGCTGCACCAATAGATTTACTTACAATAATCGTAGTTTGGCGAGTAACCATAACTTAGATGATAGTAATTAGATTGGTAAGCATAGCTACGGCTGTTGTAGTTAGATTGATAACTCTAGTATCCGTGATGATAGTTAGATCCGTAACCGTATATAAAGTGATCTTAGATGTACCAGTAACCATTAGTGCGATTAGCGCAATTGCATCGAAAAACCTAGGTACAATGATTGCAACTGTAGCAGCAACCATGGGTATGGTTATCGGTTTTCACCAGTGAAATGACCTACACCCTTGTATTTCTAGTCAATATCAATACTGTCCATATAGAACTACGAAAATTTGCGATGATAACCGGTTTCCGCTATTACTCAGACAACAGAAGACTGAATGCTTCCAGTAGTACTAATATGTCAGTCTCCATTATGGCTTTTTACAACCTTATCAGCTCGATTTTCTGTTTAACGCCAAAGTTCTGATCAATATTCCCCAAAATTAATCAGGACGAGGGATTACTTCTTCTAAGAAAATTAAGTACTCGAGCTACTGAGATGTACCGTATAGGAGAGACACCGAAATACAGAAAAGTGACCGGTGCACCGGTCCCACCGGCCCACCGTACCACCGGTGCACCGTCCATCGGTCTCACCGGTTCACCGTTCACCGGTCTCACCGGTCCACCGTTCACCGTTCACCGGTCTCACCGGTTCACCGTTCACCGGTCTCACCGGTCCACCGGTTCACCGTTCACCGTTCACCGGTCTCACCGGTCCACCGGTTCACCGTTCACCGGTCTCACCGGTCCACCGGTTCACCGTTCACCGTTCACCGGTCTCACCGGTCCACCGGTTCACCGTTCACCGGTTTCACCGGTCGATCGATTCACCGTACCGACCGGTGAACCGGTGGACGGTGAATCGATCGACCGGTGAGACCGGTGAACGGTGAATCGTGACCGGTGCATCCCTAGTCTAGTCCATTTTGTTGAATATGAAATGTACTGTCGACTAATATATCTTTATCATTTGTTTCTCTTTCTATTTTCATGCCGATTCATATTTAATACTGAACTCGAGCAGATTTCAGTCAACACTGAAACTGAACACCACCAAATAGAAAGAAATCTAGCAAAGTTTCGTGATCACTTTTGATGAGCACACTATTGAAACCTAACTTGCAGATAATTCACTTGCAATTGCAATG
>CAJNOP010001219.1:0-13869 GCA_905250075.1 Rotaria sp. Silwood1
TTATTCAACAACAAAACTGTGGAAACAATGTAAACAGGACAAGATTTTAGTGTTGGTATTAGAGTTATCTTCAAGCAAGCGTCCATCGAGGTCACACTTTGAATGGATATGGAATCATGCTTGTGGAACATGAGAAAAACAATTCAAAGCTCCCTTCCATCTTCATCCAAACTTTCTTTTTTTTTTCGCCCCTTGCTCGAGCTATATTAGGATTCGTTTTTTAATATCAGAATTAAGCATATCACCTTCAAAAAGATGTTCCTGATTAAGATTAAGATTCGTAGTACTTAAGCTAAATCTATGATCTAGCTACGTTCCAAAAAAGTTTTTATAAAAAACTCTCTCGCGATCAACCTATTTCAGTGACCTCGTTTAAAATGCGAAAAGATTTGATTGGCGTTTTTTTAAAACAATTTCTTCGATAGTATACCTCACTTATAAAATCTTCTTTTTTGGTGAAGCAGCAAAATTCATAATTAATTCAGAGCTGATAAAACCTTTTCAAACAAATACCTGGAAATGTGAAACAAATTTTCTTTCGCTGCCATGTTCTTACACTGATCTTCCAAAATGAGAAGTGACACTCTCAAACCGCATTCGCTTACCATCAAACAGACTACACGCGACACTTCTAAATCTTTTTTACATTCAGTTAGATTTATGCTGGATTTTCTAGCGGACTCTACCACTTCCGAAGCTAAATGTTAAATTGCATTGAAAGCACTAGGGAACTCGACATCTTCCTAAATTTATAGGTATAAATTGTATTGAAAACACGAGCGAACTCTAATATCTTGCTAAATTCGATGCGATCTCAAGTTGAAAGTGAAAGTTTTCAAATAGAAGTATTCATTAACCATAACTTGAAAATTAAATTAATTTAAATTTTATTGTTTACTGAAATTTAAAACCTTCATAGTTTTTTAAAATTCTATTTGACTTATGATCACAAACCAGAAGTAGCCGGTGTGAGTGTGGGTGTGGGTGTGGGTGTGTGGATGTGGGTGTGTGGGTGCGAGGTGGGTGTGGGTGCATCTCTTCTTTATTCACACCCACACCGACACCCTTTTACCTTTATTATTTTGGCGATGAGAGCTTTCATTTGACCCGAATCGGTGCCATCTTTTCACTTATCAACACACATACCTCCATTGTTAGTGTAGTTTCTTTGAGATTCTTCCTAAGATGAGTTACATTCATTTTAAATAAAAATATTTGATGATAAAGTGGAATGAAACTTCTAGTATCATTTTTGTTTGAACTTCAAAGATGAACGGAATGGTTTATTGGAAAAGAAAATGTTTATTAGTTAATAATAGAAAATTAACCTTCACGAGTTAATAATAAAATGCGTTTAATGCGGAAATAAAATAAAACATAACAAAATGTCTTTTGATTTATTGCTCTTTTTTATCATCATCATCATCATTATCTTTTGTTGATCTTTTTTTCTTCTTTAATTGATCCTTCTTCCTATCTTTATTTGATATATCTTCATAAAGTTGTTTAATTTCATCTTTATATTTTTCATCAATTGCTTTTCGTTTTAATTTAAGTGCATCATTGACAAGGCCACTATCAGGTGTCCAAGAATCTGTAACTATTTTAATCCTTTTTGGAATTTCAAAATTTTGAATACCATCTTTTCTACAAACATCTTTAACTTTTCGAAGTATATCATCATTAAAATCTTCATCGTCAGCTAATTTTTTCCAATCTTTTTCATCATAATGTTTTTCTGCATATTTCTACACGAGAAATATTCATGTGTTTAAAAATTTCGATCAAGTAATCTTACCATGGCTTCTTTTGAATTTGGAGCAATTAAAGCAACAATATGTTCTGATTTTGATGATGCACATACACAACAATTCTCAATGAATAATAATTTCTTTAGGGACATTTCAACTTTTGCCAATGAGACATATTCTCCATTACGTATTTTAACTACGTCTTTTTTACGATCTAAAATTAAAGGAAAAATAAAAGGTGTTCGTACAATTCCTGCGAGATTAAAATATGACACGAAACAGCTGTTGTCAATGTTATATTCAGGTTTTTTCTTGTCAACGTCGTGAAACGATTTCAGTAGAGAAGGAGAGGCAAAATCGTTTTTCAAGATACTCGAGTTCCTAAGATACAAAATTTAATAGCTGCTGTGAGGCAAATTCATAATATCCATCTTGGTCTGCGATAGTTGACTTTAAGAGAATCTATCATGATTTACGATGGACCTAGACGCAGATTGAATTTTTAATTGGTACGGAAATTAAAAACTGTAGTTAAATTCTTCATGATTTTTAATAAAATATGATATAATTCATCTGAGTCAAAGCAGAATTCGAAACGAAATGACCAATGAAACTAACACTCGTCGAGTAAACTAATAAAAAAGCAAAGTTTTCAACATTGTCTTTAGATTCTCTCCAACTATTGTCTGTCATGTTTGTAACATTCCATGGCAATGTCAATCAAGTCTGGAAACATCCAAATAGGTGTCTCTTCGCTATTCGTTTTAGTTTATGTTTCACTAAATCAACTTACCGATAATCTTAAGTGTCCCATCAGGAAGAACTTCTCCAATATCACCAGTAAAAAAATATCTTGTTCCTTCTATTTCTTTAAAATTGTCATTTTCTTTTGCTGCATCACCAAAATATGAATCAGCAACAATTTTTCCACCAATAAGAACTTCTCCTCGTGGATTTGGTTTATCGGAAGTTTTGTAGTGACCTTCATCCCAATCGATCAAACGAATTTCAGCTGAAATTATTGGATATCCTGCACGACCAACTGTTATATCATAATCTAAATCATATTTAGTAAATAAATAGACCACAAAAAAATGAATAAATAGTTACGATCAGCAATAGTTCCACCACCACATGTTTCCGTTAGACCATAACCTTGTAAAACTTGCACACAAAGTGCACATTCTGCAAAACGTTGAGTGTCTTCAGATAAAATAGCACCACCAGACATCACTGCTTTCACTCGACCACCAAGAGCTTTTTTATTAAAACGAGAAAATATCAATCTAAATATGTATATGTTCATTTTTCTAAATTAATAATAAAAAATGTTTACAGATCAAGTATTCGACTTTGAAGACCATATTCTAAACGTTTGAGTTTTATTGTATAAAGCAGATTAAATATCTGACGTAGAAAAAAGTTTGATTCTTTTATTTTTCCATAAACAGCTTGATGTATACGATCAAGAATGGTCTTAAACAAGACATAATTTGATAAACAAAACACTCAAATAAGATCTTCTTACCGGTACACAATTCATTAAATGTGGTTGGAGACTTTGTAAATCTCCTTTCTGACCTTTTTGAACAGATGTTGACTGATCAGTTAATGTCTGAGGAGATCCATAACCAGTTTTAATGCCCATATAAAACATAAGAGTTTCTATTTCAATATATAAATAATTTTCAATTTCAGTTAGGCTTTTTTAAGAATAAACAAACCACAACAAAGCTCAAATATATGACCTAATGGTAGGTAACATATGAAGATATCATTGTCGACATCAATCAGTGGAGCAGCACGTTGTTTTTGTCCAGTTATTGCAGCAACAACATTCCCATGTCTTATGGATGCTCCTATAAATAAGAATTATCTATTAAGTAAACGAGATGAATCTGTTAAACTTTTTCGAAAAAAATTGAAAACTTCCGGTATATGGCAAGGATATTATTGTTAGATATGAATGCAATGAATTTAAAACTTAATGATTGGGGATTGAATCATCATAGCAGATTTTGTCGACAGAACCTTGATTACCACAAATTTTATAAACATCGATTTAATCAATACTAGTGCATGACCGAGGGAATTTATCGGATCTAACTGTCGGATCCG
Source organism: Rotaria sp. Silwood1 (assembly GCA_905250075.1). Classification (NCBI taxonomy): domain Eukaryota; kingdom Metazoa; phylum Rotifera; class Eurotatoria; order Philodinida; family Philodinidae; genus Rotaria; species Rotaria sp. Silwood1. The sequence goes on from CAJNOP010001219.1 coordinate 3,870, forward strand.
ATCAGTTTCAACACTGTGAGTCCTAATTTAGTCAAATTAGCATTATGTCATTTTAGTTACCGTTATTAAGAGAAAATGTGTTCGATAGTATTAGGAAATATAAATCGCTCTCGAAACATGTTCATTCATCAGTCTATTATTCTATTCGGACAACTGTAATTTGTGCTATTCTCTAAAAAAAAATCACTTTTCTCTTATGTCGACTTTCTCATTGATCAGTTGATGTTGTAATCAGAGACCGAACACAAACTAGATGATCGTAAATTCTCTCATTTCTTTCAAATGGTCCATTAGCTGAGGACTTGTCAAAATAGGTGGTTAATAACCTCCACAATACCGTTTGCTTCAATCAGTTCTATTCATCTAGAAAAAGATCCTGTTGGATTTGATCTTTCGTTGTAATAAATAAATTAGATTTCTAAATAAAAACAAAGCTTGATTATGATAATACTATAATACAAGTAACTTGACGTTTTTTTTTTTGTGAAATATATAGAAGCAACTAACCTTTTGGTGGTCCAGTGCTTCCACTAGTGTACATAATAACAGCGATATCTTCTTTCTTAGGTCGTTTTTTTAAAATTTCTTCATCTAGATTAATTAACAAAAAAAATGAAGGAAAAATTAGAACATAAATGATTAACATACCAATATTTACATTCTTCCCCTGTTCTTCAAATTTAGCTAATGGAATAAATTCAATATTTTTTTTCTCTGGTGGTGATTTAGCTGCTTCTTGTTTAGCACGAGCAGGAAAATAAATAATGTGACGAACTTTATCTGTTTGATCTAAGACTTTCTAAATAAACAAACATATATTTTTTTATTTTGGAAAAGTTATTTTTACTTCAAGTTTAGGAAAAAGTTCTTGTGAAGTAATAATAGTTTGAACTTTTGTTTCATTAATTCCATGTTTAACTCCTTCTTCATCTAAAGTTGGTATAAGTGTAACAACAGTTAAACTATGTCGAAATGCCGCAAATGCACTTAATAACCATTCAGGACGTGTTTCAGAAAAAAGTAAAACTTTATCACCTGGTTTAACACCAATGGACAACAAACCACGACCAATTGCATCAATACGTGAACAAGCTTCTCGATATGTTGTAAATTTATATTCACCAAATGAAAACTAGAATTTCTTTAAAATAGAATAATTCAAATTAAAATAAAAGTTAAAATAACCTTTTTGAAAATTTTTCCATTTGGTTGTTTTTCCTCGTTGACATCAATAATTTCTCTGACGCCCATTGTTTCTTTGTCTGTATAACGTTGTAAACATAAATCAGGAATATCAGCTAGAGTTGTAACTGCCACTTCTGGTTGATTTTGAAGTTCATCAAGTACTTCCATAGCTCTATATGGTGATGACGGATCTGAATCATGGGTTAATTTTGCTCGAATTCTTGTTTGCTTTTCTTTTTTCTCGTCATGTTTTCCGAATGTAATTGTATAATAAAAAAATCCTGGTAATTGTATAAATAGAAGTGTAATTAAACATTCAAATAATGCTTTTATTATTCTTCCGAAAAATCTCTTAAATATAAAGTCTCTTATTGATCTTAATGCACGAATAAAACTATTCGAAGGCATCTAAAATTAGTACATTTATTTTTCTAAATGATAATGTTTAAGCATGCGTGAGCGAATCTCGAAAAATTCTGTCGGATTTAGTTTATGAGAAAAAAACGAACTAGAGTGAACCCAACACGTGCGTCATAACGTGAGAAAGACTAAAGAACGAAAAGAAGAAAAAAGGAGAATATCGTATATCTTTCCACAGCATACAAATGATTCAAAGAACAGAATGAAAGAAAAAGAGTCCGGCAAAAGTAAGTTGTCTGTTTGCTTGCTTGTGCATTCAGGTCGTCACAAGTAAACCAAATCGAGTCCATCGTCCGTGGTTTACCCACTTCAATTATAATATAAAAGAATTTTAAGCAGATGTTCCCTATAATCGAACTGGTTTTTTTGAGGTTGGGGTGGCTGTGGGTGTGGGCACCGTTTAAGGAATTTTAACGAATTAAGGGAAAACATGGACGTCATTATAGAGGCTCAAGAAACGAAATAAAATTGGTTTATTGATGTTACATATAGAAATTGTTTTATTGAGTGATGATTCATAGAAAAACAGTGAAAGTATCGCTGTTTGAAAACGGATACCAAAATGAAACTTTGAAGAGAATCTGAAACTGAAAGTCCGATTATGTTTACTTCGTCTGAAGAAATTTAAGAAAAAAATTCTGAACAACGTACGGAAACTTGCATCAATTGTGAAATTGTTCTAATTATACTTGAAAAAAAAGGACTTCATAGTAGTTTTTTTTGTACAGTTCAGTTCGTTTTCAATTCTGACTTTTCTTTCGATGAATAGAAGCTTGTTGAGAAGTGATTTTTTTCTTTTTTGTATAATGGACAGCGTTTTAAATTTTCTAGCGAGACTTTAATCTCGTAAGAGTATTATGCTTATCGAACGCGTAATTTTTTCAGGAGCAACGGCAAATAAAGAAGGGTGTGGGTGTGAGTTGAATTAAAACTCAACACCCACACCCACTAGTACACTTCAGTGTTTTCCTTTGACATAGCTACGTCATTCCAAGCTTTTATGAGCAAAGGGTTGTTATATTCTTTTTTACTCACAGTGTTATGGAGAAATTGTATTGGTTCAATGCTCAGTTGAAGGCGATAGTCGGATATGTGACTAACAGAAAATAATTGAAATTCAACATGGACAAATGGAGAAGAAGATGACAATTTTGGTCGATATTGTTTACTACGCTGCATTTCAAATACTTGAACAGATTGTAACTAACTATACAATAAGAAAAATAAAATAAAGAAAGAATAGTGAAAGTAAATATTGTACTGTACTCAACTCGGGATGTAACGCTCATTCTTTTTCATATCAATCCGACCATCGATTAGGCGTATAAAAGCAATTTTGTCACTATTGCTTCTCTTCGAGGTAAATCTAAACAAATGAGATTGAAGAGAAATAGTGAGCAGGATCATCCACAATCAGACTTGGAAAGTAGCAGTGAAACGCATCATAATAACTATTCTACCTAATATGAAGTGAAATTGTCTTTACATACCTTTATTTTCTAAGGTTATGTAACTGATTAAATTAAATCTATTGGGATTTTTTTTCAAATGATAGAGATTATTATCATCTAGTGATCCTCGTTGGTGAGGTGAAACATGTTATGGTAGGTGTTCTCACTGTGATCTTGAAGATTCTATTGTGCTTTCTCCTTACCATTCATCTTCAATTGAACATTGATAAACACCATCAAACGAAATCTTAATTAAAAATCTCAATATGTTGTCCAAAAACAGTCACAGCAAACCATTTTCCCAAGATCGACTTGGTCAAACTATCTGTTATCATTTATATTATTCAGTTACCAACTATGATCGATCGGTGAGATAATCAGAAGAAAACAATACATTGATTGGGGGGCGTTCAGGATGATCACTACTATTAATTCGTTTATCTTGAATATTTTAAGAATCCGATTGGATGGTATTGTAGAGAAATGTTTTTTGTTAGTACGAGAAATTTTTTTATTATATAATGGAAAACACAAATATAGTAAAGCTTGCAAAATAAAGGTTCATAAATGGATTATGATTTCCTCCAATTGATTCTATTGTTTTTTCAAAATAAAATCGATTATTTTTATCATAAATATTTTTAATATTAATTAAACGTTGTTGATGTGTATGATAATAAGCATTCATCCAATTTGGTACATCTCTATCAATATAATTAATATATGAATGTTTTGTTGAGTCACTGTAGAGAGTCAAATATACTTCATTTAAAAAATTCATTTGTTCTTCTTCATGTTGTCCATCATTCCAAGAAATTGTGAACTGAATACCAAATTTAAAACGTCTATATGGAAATGCAGTCTTATCAACTGGAATTATATTTAAATATCCATCCCAAGGACTAAATGACATAGCAATTTGACCATCAATTAACGCTAATCGATCAATACATTGATCAAGACTATGATCACTTATCGGTTGATCATAAAATAAATGTTTAGCTTTAAAATAAGATGTTGGATATGTTAAATTCTCAAGTAACAATTGTTGATGATCACCCGTAGGATCATCAATACCTGAGCTTTCATAAACAAAAGTCAACCAATCTTGTTTATATACATCAGTTTTATTTGGAATTGGTAACGTTGCTAATAATAACGATATAGTTTTATTAAACTCTTCTAATTCGATACCAAAATAACATATTGAAATGACTGTATGAATATTATCTACATGCATTTGCCAAAATATATTATTACTTATATTGAATATTTTCTCATTGAATAACAATGATTGATATTTTTGTATTACTAATTTTGTTACATTCGCATCCCAAGTAAATGAAAATTTCGTGACAAGTGACGGAGATTTAACTAATTGAAATTTAAATTCTGTCACAATAACAAACAAACCTCCACCAGCACCACGTAATGCCCAATATAATTCGGGTTCATGAGTTTCATTTATTGTCAATAATTCACCTAAAAAAAATATTTCATAGATATTTATCAACGAAAATTAAAAAATCTCCATCTAACTACTCAATAAACAAAGATAACTGAAATACATTGACCTTGAGCGTTAACAGCTTTCATTTCCAAAATATTATCGGATAATAATCCATATAATCGAACAAGATAACCATAGCCACCGCCAAGTGCATTACCAGCCACTCCCATCCATGCACAAGATCCACCGTTAATTGTATAATTATCATATTGATATGTTCTGTAATAGATTGGACCGACTTTTGCACCAGCTCCAAATGTGCCAGTTCTATCATGTTGATTAATATTGATGTAATTAATTGCTTCCATATTAATAATAATATTGTTGTACATTGAACCTAAACCATAGCCTTCATAATTATGACCGCCACCTAATGCATTCACAATGTAATCCAGTTTTGTTGCACATTTAACCACATTTTGAATATCGCTACTGCTTGTTGCATAAACAATAACAGCAGGCGAATGAGAAATTCGACCACCACGAACACTCGACAATCCACTAACATTGAAATGATCACATTGGTATTGAGAATTCTTTTGATTTGTTAATGTGCTACATGGATAAACAGTACGTATCGATAATGGCAATGACGATGAAAGACATTTTTGTAAATCGTTATTGTTTGTTCTTGTAAATTTATCATTAGCACGAAGACTTGCCGCAGTGAGGATAATTTGAAAAACATACACTAACATAATGAAGAACGGAATAGAGTCAAATTTAACTATTATAGTCTAGAAAAGTAAATCATTTCGAAGTGATCCATTTTTGTTAAATAAAATTCTCAGATAGAATAAAAAAATTAGTAAGAACAATGCATCAGACAACTTACATGTCGGAATGTCCGTTTTAACAGAATTTCGTCTTGTAAAGTATCGGAGCGAAAGACATCCTGAGTTCTCCTCTTTCGATTGCGGAAAAATACAGGCCGCTACCTGTCATTGTTATCGAGTTATTTAACTTATGCACATTCCTCTTTAATTCTAGCGTGTCTTTTACATTACTTTTTGCACATTCAATTTATTATAGAATTAACAAAATGCGCAGTCATTAGTTAACAATATATGTCAATATATATAATCAAAGATTTCTTTCACAGAAAGGTGAGTAGAAATAGAGTCATCCACAAAAAATGATTGTTTCTGTTTTACTCGGACATCATCAAGTCGATGTAAGATATTATACGATAAGCATCGCCCGACGTTTCGTCCTTGTTTATGAGGAAAAGTAGTCATTACTGGTTTCATTATTATGTGTGCGTCGAGACGCATAACGGGTGACCGAACACATCGTTGCGGACAAAATGTTTCAATAAGCTCTAATGAATAATAATTGTGCATCAGCAACTTTTTTTTGCAAAGTAGGAATGAAGAATAAAACAAAACAATAAGGGACACTGTGGTTTCTGGATAACCTTTGAAAATTCAATTGGAAATGGATTCCTGTATTTACAAGATTCACAAAGGTTTTTCTTCGCGCATATCCGAAAGAGTTTTGCAGAAACTAGTGATGAATTACATGAGTGACAAAAGATTTTCTAAAAATGAAACACTCGTAGTTTAATGCAGAACTCCAGTTCCTTTAATAGGATTTGAAAGACTTTAGTATAAAAAATTCTTCTGTTGTAAGAGTAGAAAATTTTTAGTACATCTTGTAAATCCGTAAACCCATTTCCCATTCACTTTTCAAAGGTTCTCCAGAAACCATAGTGGTCCCTTGTTATTTTGTTTCATTCTTTATTCTTACTTTCCAAAAAAAAGTTGATGATGTACAATTATTATTCACCAAAACGGGAGACTGGGGACGCAGTTACCTGACACTGGTGCATAACTAACCAGAACTTATTGCAACATTTTGTCCATGCAACATTTTTTTACAACGATTTGTCCCGCGACCATTTGTTCTAGCACCGCACTACGATATTATAGGATGTTCCATCTGCCTGATATCACGCACATTTGGTATCATACTTCAATGATATTACTATTTCACGCTTCTCGTAAAATCTTGTGTAATTATCTCTATTCAATATATATATGTACAATTCATTTGAAAAGAGGTGGAGGTGGACATTAGGTGTGTGTGCACGTGTTTGTAATAATATTAGTGTTGAAATAAAAGGTCGAAATTCATTAAGTAACGGAGCTAGGTACTGATCAGCATAAAAAAGGGAAGCGCCATTGACTCAATGTTCTCACAGTGCTTCATCAACTCATCTTCACATTTAATTCTCTTAACTTGATATTTTCCGTTAGAATGTGACAATAAGAGATAGTCAACATACAAGAATCGATGTTACATAAGTTACAGAGATCATAGGGATATATAAATCCCATATACATTTAGTAGAAGATAGATTGAGAAGTAGGACTAACAAAGGAGAGAAGAACAAAGTAGAAGTAAGATTTATTACAGCGGCTTACCTTTTTAATCAATGGTTGTAAAATGTTTCGAATTGCTGGATGTGCATGTATATTTATTGATAGAGTGAGAGAGAGAAAAAACGCGATATTTTTTTTTTTGAGTTTGCAAGTGTTTATTATGTCTAAGGATGCTTGTAACACAAAAGAATAGAAAAGAAAAAGTAACACGAGCATAAAAAAACGAATAAAAGAATAGAGATAAAAAATGAGGTTTTAAATAAGACCTAGAAGGTGAAAGTCGGGTAAAGGGGAATCATCGATTTACTTGTTTAGTTCTATTATTGAGAGTCTGTGTGAGGTTGATCAATATATCTAATTCTTTACATTACCCGAATGGTTTTCAATGAATTGAATCCAACAGATAAGAAATGATTCGTGCCTTGTGATCATTTTCTTCAATCTTAATTATCTGAAGATATGCCCTATATTCAATTTTTGTTGTTTTTCAACTTTAGTTGTGATCAGGTTCCAATTATCCTTTTAACCGTTAAGTATTTTTTTAATTTCAGTAATCAAATTTTGATGCAAGATATGATACACACGAAAACACGGATCAACGCAAAGTGCAAAGTTACAACTTGCACATTCGTACCTCAATTCACGTCTTATGCGATCAAATTCATTCTGTGTATGAGCACAAATATAACAACGTCTTGTTGGATATTGCTTGTTCTCGATTGAAGGAACTATAGATGGAATATGCTGTGAAACTAACCGTGCTGGTGTAGGTTCATTTGACGATCTTTCGGACCTGGCTAAATACCCCGAAAGATTTTCCCGTAGGTTTTGTTCTAATAAAGAGCGAACAAGAGCTATTCGGAATTGGAGTTGTGCCGTTTGCGACATTGCTAGCTTCCTGGGTTTTTATTTTATACGGATGATAAGAATTTAATATAGCTAAATCAAATAAAACCATAAAGATTTTCTTATAATATTTCTTCAACCTTTTTCGAGGAATACAGTAAGAGGCTACCATTTGGTCAATCATATTCACCCCGCCCCTGGTGTCGTTATATTCAAGAACACATGTTGTTTTCTCAGCTTGAGCTTGTCTCTTGTGACTTATTGTCATAGTGCTTTTATGGCATGTAGATAACATATGCACATATTTCGTATTGTGCCATTTCAATGCCATCACTTTTTTGTAATATCCTGCGATCCGTTCATTCTTTTCCAATATCAAGTCTTTGGAATCAACTGAAAGATTTTTTCCATCTGCGCGAACTGTTTCAACAGCGTCCGTGTTTCTTTTCACTAGTTCTAGAAATAGTTTTGGTGAAGAGTAATAATTATCCATCACAATACAGTGTCCTAAATCTAAATAAACATCTATCAAAGACATCACTATTCGACTTGCTGTAGGCAAATCATTATATTTTTCATTGTAATTTGTATCTTTCCTTTGTTTAGATCATCTAGCCATCCCAATGAACAGTAAGTATTATTCATTGATTTTATTTGTTTCATTACTTTAGATGTTTATGTTTCATCAGTTCAAGGAACAGTAACTATTAATTAGATTTTTTTAGTTTCATCTGCTTTTTCGATAATGGGTGCAATAAATAGGATAAACGACTGCAAACGAAGCCGTACTAGACATTTATGGCGTCACAACAGAAAACCAGAAGGATCTGATGGGGTCCGAGTCTGGGTTTTTTCGTCCTGGGATGTTGTAGATGGTCCCATAGTTCAAATTTTAGGATCATCTATAGGTTGGAATGGCTCGGAAAGCGAACCATAAACAATCGTAGACGATGAAAAAACAATGCATATACTGAGGTAACCGGTAAGAAAAACGATTACTGGTCTTGCTATTACGGGACAATTCGGCCCAATAAAGGACATACTTTCCCCGTAAACGGAGGAAATATATCCATATTTGCATCGTAGACTGTCGTGAACGCCACGGTAACGGTTAACGTTTTGGTTGACCTGGGCCAATACATTTTGGCATCCATTTTACAGAGTTTGTTGACATAATACAACCTTTTACATCATGCAACATAATTAGAATGACGATGCTAATTTATGGAGCTTACGGAGGAAGAAACGCTGCTCAACGAAATTCTTCATGAATTTCTTCTGTTATACAAAAATAATCGTCAATACGTCTTTTTGTTTATAGCGACACTTTTTCGATTCACATCGACGGCAAGAGCAATTTATTTCTTTACAAGTGTCATCCAGATAAACTGTTGACGTGAATAATATATACAAAAAAAGTTTCCGTTTGTCTCTGATTCAAAGATTAAAGTTCAGTTTAAAGAATTGAAGTATCGTCATTAAGAATAGTTGACTAGTAGCTATTGTCCTCGTAAACGGTTGTAGCATTTGCGCAGAATGTCAATGAGTTCTTTTCGATATAAACTTCCTGTGAGCGTGTATAAGAAGAATGATATATAATCAGAAAAGCCTTGCCACATATTGGTAGCTGCTATCGCCAGTCCAAGTGAAGCATTTGCTGCTTGTTCTTCAGACATGAACGCATTCATAAAAAAAACAATACCGAACGGCAGATTGAACACGATTAGAGCGGACACTTGACTAATGAGCATGAGAGCCAATTGAGTGTCTGTGCGACGATTTTGATTTAATGCAGGACCAACACGACGTTTTTGCATTCGAATATTAACAATGGTTAATGAACCGAAGCGAACCATACAAAATGGAGATACGATGGCAAAATAAAAAAAACACACTTAATGCATATATTTGTGCGGCCGACTCCATGGACTGGATGCAAATACTGGTGTCTGGAAGATGTAGAACATCTACGATGACGAGAAATCCACTCATATATATAATCGATACAAGTGACAAAGCTAAAACTCCTCCTCGAGCTACAGATACTTGACTTAGTAAGCGAACACATGGAGAATTTGACGATGCACAAAAACGATCAATAGATGCGAAAATAATAAGGCCCTACGACTGAAATGGGAGCAAGGCGCTGATATATTGGATGAGCCTGCAGCTGACTTGAGTGACTAAATCTCTTGAAGGCTGGA
>CAJNOP010001219.1:13969-42637 GCA_905250075.1 Rotaria sp. Silwood1
TGATAATGGTGAACATTTAAATAATTGATTTATTTTATTAAGATTTTCAATAAATAATTCAAATAATAATGTAATTGATAATTTTTTCCAAATAAATTCTTCTTTTTTTTGATTTATTTGTTGTTGAAATATTTCATCACAAATATTTATCAATCCATCAAGATCATTAATTGATAAAATATCATTATCATCAATTGAATAACCAAGACCTTTAACTGTATAAAAACATTCATTTTTATCAGCTGGAAAACATTTAATTCGAAGTTGATTATCCCATGTATGTATTTCTTGTTGATCAACAAGTTTTGTCCATGAAATATCTGTTCCTATTGAATTTTCAGTATTAATAATAAGTTTAACTATATTTGTATTAACAACAAGAATAAGTCTTGAATATTTATCAACAAGATCAAGTGGAATAATAAGATTAGTTTGTTTATTATTTGAATTGAAAATAGACATTGTAATTGAATGTAATTGTAAATTAAGTTTTTCAATATCAATAAAATAAACTTGATGTGTTATCTGAAATATTTCATTTTCATTTAATGGTTTTAAATTAATTAATAATTGATATTGATGATAAAAATGAAAAAATTTTCTTAATAATATTTGACATGTTGATAATGTAAATATTTGTTCATTACCAATTTGTTCCCATTGCATACGTTTACGAATTTGTTCAACTAAATAATGAATATTTAAATCATTATTATTTGTTGATGTTGAAAATTTCGAAATAAAATTTTGTTCAATATATGATAAATTTCTTCCAACTATTTTAGTTAAATATTTATTATTCAATCGTTTTTCTTTACGTAATTGAAGAAAATTTTCGCCAGATAATTTCCATTGTTGAATTATTTCTAAACAACGATCAATATAAAATTTAAAATCAATTAATTTATATAAATTTTGATAATTTTCTGTTAAATCAACTAATGATAGAGATAAAAGTGTATTGAATAAATTTATTTCTAAACAATGAATTGTTTCAAGTAATTGATATAATTGTTTTATTAAATCATTTTTTTGAATAAAATCAATTAATGGTTGTTCAAGTAAAGATTTTTCACAATCATCATATAATTTACTAATTATACTAAATAATGGTAATAATATTCGATGATGAATATGTTGAGTTGGAGTATTGATGAAATTTGATCCAAGATTATTAATACCATTGACAATTAAATTATAAAGAATTTCAAGATATCGAAGATGATTTAATTGTTTTGTATGAAGATTTATATCAATTCGATTTAAAGCAATTGTTTTAAATTTTAAAACATTTTCAATATCAGCAAGATAAATTTCATTTGATTGTTGTAAATTATTATTATCAAATAAATATTCGAATTTTTTTCTTAAACATTGATTCTGTTCTAATTGACGTTGAATATTAAATTGTTTACATTTAATAAAACCTTGTAAAATTTCTTTTAATGTTAAATTCCAGCGAGATTTCATATTTTCACAAAATATTTTCATTCCAGGACGTTTATCAATTAATATTTCATATAAATTATCAATATGTTCAGACATTAATTGAAATTGATTTGATTCTAGTTGTAAATGAAGAAAATCTGATTCATTTGTTATTTCACAGGATGGTTCAATTAATCGAACAAAATCTTTACAAACAATATCAAGAATTTTATATTCTTCTTCAGTTATTTCTGCACCAATTTTATTAATTAATTGAGTAATAGTTGACCACATTCTTTGAATCATATGAGCAGTTGGAAGAATTAAATGTGATAAAATTTTAGCTGAACGATCAAGTCTACCTGAAAGTGCAAATGGATTTGAACTAAATTGAAATGTAATGTGTAATGTTTGAAATAAAAGTGTATCACAATGACTTTTTAATTGTATTTCATATGTATCAAGTAATTGAAGTAAAATAAGTTCATTTCTTGGTAAATGTTGATCAATAACTTCATATGTTATTCCAATTAATAAATCATCGAGTGATTCAGGTGTACCACGTTGTAATTGTAAATATCGACAACCAATAATAAGTAAATTAGTAATAAATCTTTCAAAATCTCGTATAAGATTTTTAATTTGTTTTCCAAATTGTTGGCCAGTAAAAATAAAATCAAAATTATTTGTTTTATTTCGTACATATTGACTAATATCTTGTGCAGATTTCATTATTTCAGTTTGTTCATAACCTGTTCGAATTTGTTCAATAAATTTAGAACATTTCTCACGTGTTAATCTATTTAATTGACATAAATCTTGTTTTTTATTTTTATTAATAAATGATTCAATTTCAATTAATTGTAATTTTTCCGAATAAATTTTCCAACTTTTTAAAGAATTTTTTAATGAACAAAATCCTATATAGAATATCTCACCATAAAAACTAAGATAATTATGCATGGGATCTTTTTCTGTTAAAAATTTTGTATAAATATTAATTTGATCTAATTGTTCTTTAATTATTGTTTCAACATTAATTATTTCTTTTAAATTAAGTTTGATTTTTGTTGGTTCAAGAAAATCTTGTCGAACAAATGAAATAAGAATTAATAGAAGATTTTGATAATTTTCTGTTGATGTTGGTGGTTGTTCATTAATAAGATTATAAATAAATTTAAAAATTTCATTTGAAATTTTTTGAAAACATTGAATTACATTTTTACACCATTGATATTGTTCATTTTTAAGTTTTATTTTATATTTTTCGTTTAATAATTTAAGATTATCTTCTAAATCATCAACACAATGTTGTTGTAATTTTGTTTCATTTTCAATTTTTTCTTCTCGTTCCATACATTGATCAAGATATTCTTTTCGTTTTTGTCGAACAATATATTCAGCATTACGTGCATCATCATATGATAATTTAGAATTTTTTGTTGCAATTTTCACTTGTTTAAGTTTAGTTTCAAGTAGAGTTAATTTTATTTTTTGTTCATTAAGTTTTTTTTGTTCATTTTCACTTTGATTTATATCATCATTTAACGTAACTAATGTTAATTGTTGAACATATAATTCAAAATCTTTAAGATAATATGATGATCGACATATTAAAATGATTAATGCTAATGATAATGTTATATGAATTGGAAATAATTCTTTATAACTTGTTGCAATTTTCATTAGACAAGAATTTTGATAATCAATATCAATATATGAATTAATTAATTGTTGAATAAAACTAATTGTATCATCTAGAATATAATGTATATGTTTATTTTTATCGAATAGAAATACTGATGTTGATGATTGATTAAGATAAACATAACTTGATAAACCATGAGTAACTCTTTTTGATGAAGGTTTTATTAATGATAATTTTATCGATTCAATTTTATCTCTACGACAAGAAAGGAATTCATCAATTTCATTAACTTTTTCACAAATATCTTCAATTATTGTTGTATATTCAGGTGCAAATAAACAAATTAAATCTTCTGGACGTATTTCAATAGGTAATATATTACAACTTGTATCTTCAGTAAAATTTTTCATTTGATTTTGTGCATAATTAATATTATCATATATTTTTTTAATATTTTCTAATAAATTAAAAACATTTAAATGAGCTTCAGTTATCCAATCACGAATTTTATTTGTTAAATAAGCAATATTTGAATAATCTGAAATCATTTCATATTTACTTTGTTCAATTAATAAATCACATCGAAATCTTCCATATGCAAGTGGAACATTGATTAATAATGAATTCGATGAAATAAAACCACATTGACTAGCTAAATCATCATTTAATAATATTAAACAATTTCTTAATTGTTCAGTTGTTGATAATTTTAATAAATTCATAGTACGTATCCATATTTGATTTGACAGATATGAATGTGCTAAATGAATTAATTGATTTATATCTTCAAATAAATATGATTGACTATGAATAGAAATTGTTTCAATATAAATTTTTAATTGATCAATATGATTTTGTAAAAATATTTCATGATTATTTATTTTTAATTCATTTTGAATTATTTCATGTATTTGTTGATCAATTGGTAAATGAACATGAAATGATGTATAATGATTGATTTCTTGTTGAAATTTTTCATATAAATTAATAAGAATAGTTTCTTCAGCAATTAAAAAATTAATATTATCTTTATGTTCATGATAAATATCAAAAGTTTTTAATTTATGTAAAATTTCATGAATACGTCGAATAAGATTATGTGGTCTTAATGGTAATTGACCAGCACGATATAAAAGTTCAGTTAATTTAGAAATACTTGTATCAATTGTTGTTTGAATTGCTTGTTGACGAATTTTTTTTGAATCTTCTATTATAAATCCATTCGATCTTATTTGATCTTTATTTTCATTTGTTAATATTTTATTAGATCGATTTTCATTAAATATAGGTGCTAAACGAACAATAAATCGATCTAAACCATAACGTATAATTAAATTTCTTGGAAATTTTATTTCATCTAAATCTTTTTCAAGTTGTTTTTGAAAATTTTCAAATTTATCTTCTGAAATTTTAGTTGAAATATATAAACAACCATTATTTATTTCTGTAACAGTTAATATTGAATGAAATATATGTTGAAAATGTTCAATTATCATTGGTGTTAAATAATATAAATCATTTAAATCATTTTCATCTTTTATTGTTACATATTGAATAATTAAATTTAATAAACAATGACTTTTTTTAATAAAATCAAAAAATATTTCAAATTCATCAATTATTTCTTTTGGCGTTTGATTCATATCACCACGTAAATATTGTTCAATCATTGATCTTGATGCATATGTTGATGAAATTGTTTTTAAATAAATTAATGATGAAAGACGACTTGTCATATTTGTTATTTCTAATGATTGTATTGTATGTCGAAGATCTTGTTCAATTGAATCGGCATTTGTTTTAGAAAAAACAGATTGATATGATTCTAATAATGTCCAAAAATTTTCAACTGATATTAACCATTGATTATTTATTGTTATTTCATTTTCATAATATTTTTTAAGATCATTTTGAAATTTTTGAGCTTGTTGATAAGTAAAAATAGTTAATGAACGATGTTGAAGAGGATTTTCATGAACATATTCTTTTAATTGATTAAATATAATCATAACTTTTTCATAAATTTGTTTACTTGTTAATTCTTTTGTTTTATTTAAAGTTTTCATTAAACATGATAAAGAAAATCTATGTTGATTATCATTATTATATATTTCATCAATTTCATCTAAATAATCATTTTCTATATCAATATTAATTCCATTAGAAAATATTTCTTCTAAACATAAACGTAAATCATTGGTATTTACATGAGATGATAAACTTAAAACAGTAATAGTTAGTTTTTGTGGTTTATTAAGAAATTTAAGAAGAGCACAATCATATTGATTTTGATTTGGACAATAGAAAAAAAGAACATTATTATCAAATGTTCTTATATCGAAATTTTCATCAATTAATTGACCCCATTGAGAAATAATATATATATGAGATTGATGATCGAAATTTGGAAGAAAAAAATAACCACATAGAAATAAAATTAATGGTGTACGAAGAATATTATCATGCGAAATCAATTCACGTCCAAATTGTGTTTCAAGAATAGTACGTACATCGAGTAAACCATCATTACAGATCAATGTTGGATTTAATCGAGATTTACGTAGATATTGACAAATTCGATTAAGTTCATTAACATCCGGTTCTTCAAAACGTTCTTCAATAAATTGATAAGTACCTGATTCAAAAACATCTTTCATTGATTGTCGAAATTGTATACGTGCGTTCATTGCTTTTGTTAATGTATCTTGATAGATTTTTTGAATATCTTCAAATTCTTTAGAAGCATCCTTTAAATCATTGGTGAATCGATCTAAATCACGTTGAAGATTTTCTTGTTTTACATGTAAATCATGATCTTCTGAACGAAGAGCAACACCAGAACGTCTTAATGTTGATCGACTATATTGTGAAATTTCTATAAATGTTCCTTTAATATCATCGTTGTCTTTTGATTTCTCAAGATAATTTTTAATATCTGTAATTTGTTTTTTACAAATATCGATAGAATTCGAAATATTTTTCATATGATCTTCTGCTTGTAAATATTTCTTATTTAATGTAGATTGTATATCAGGTAATTTTTCAACAGTATTTTTTATTATTTCACATATTGTTCGATTTAATTCTAAACAAGAAAATTTCAATTCACATTCAATAATAAAATGTCGTGTAATTGAAATATTTTTTTGTAAAGCATCTCGAATTGAATTAGTTAAATAATCATCAAATATCCAACGAATTCTAATCCATTCTAATAAAGTCGAATAATGTTGAATAATTTTTCTACTTGGTGATTGTTGATCAATTTCATTAAGTAAAAATTCAATAAATTTTCTCATATCTATTCTTGTTGATCGTATTGGAAGTGATTGAATACGATCAAATGATTTTAAAAGACTTGTATTTATATTAAAATCAAGATTTGTTTCATTTAAATATTGTTGTTTTATATCAAGAAAAGATGGTTCGATTAAAATTTCATATGCAATTAATCGATCTTTAAATGATAATAATAATCGTAAATATTGAAGAATTTCTGTTCGAAATTCATTTATATTTGTTGTTATATGAAATTCTCCAAATATTGATAAATTAAAAAAATTATGAAAAATTTCAATAAGACCAATTGATCGTCGAAGAAATTCTAATCGTTGATATGCATCATTAAATGATGTATTTCGAATATATTGATCTAATAATTGTGATATTTGTTTTGACATTGTATGTATTGGTATTGAATGATTTTGAATTAATTCTTTAATAGCTATTGAAATGTTAATATCCAAATTTTCAAGAACAATTTCTTTATATTGAATAAATTCATTTAATATTAATGAAAGATTTAAAAAATTATTTGATTTAGTTATAAGTGTTTGTTTTAATCGAATTAATTGAAAATCATTTGGTGTCATTCGAAGTAAAATATCATCAATAAATAAAATAAAAAGATTTCGTGTTTGCTCAATTAATTTATCATCTTGTATAAGAATTTTTAATAAATTAAATATAAATTCCATTAAATATCTTTCAAATTGAATAAATTCAGTTCGAATAACTTGTTCTTCTTCAATATAACGATCTTGTTTTTCATGATATTCATTATTTGGTATTGAAAATATTGTTGATGATAATTGAAGTTCTAATTTATCAATTGTTTGTTGAAATTGTATAAGAAAAAATTTATATTGTTCATGATCATATAATGATGAACAATATGAACGTAATATTGCCCAATAACATGCATCAACTGGATGAATATTTTCATTAATTAAATTAAGTAATGTTTTTAAACATTGTTCTAATAAACGATATGTTATATGAAAATTATTTGGATAAATTAATTGTCCATCTTTAACATATTGTTTAACATTAATATGTATTTGAATAATTAAATGTGCAAATTGTTTTCCAGCTGGAATTGTTATTAATTGTGTTGAAATTAATTCATATAAATCTGTTTTTAATAAATCTATATTATCACATTCATCAATTGGTGGTAACCAAAGACGAATAACTCGATTAAGAAATGATGATGAAAGTTTATTTGAATAAATTCGATTAAGATTTGCTGTAGTAAATAAACGAAAATTTTCATGAATACTTCCATTAGTATTTGTTAAAATTTGTCCATCAGAATTTTCATATAAAGATAATATTGGATTATCTTCTATTAATGAATTTAATCTTTCAAGAAGTTCAGATGGTGCACTATTAACATTATCCAATAAAACCCACCAACCTTCACGAATAGCTTGAACAAATTCAGATTCAACAAATGTAAAACCTACTTCTTGTTTTTTATTTAATTGAAGTTGTTCAAGTCTTTTGATATATTTATTAGCTAGTTGAATATAATGTGATATAAGTTGTTTTCTTTTATCTTGTGGTAACCGAAATGAATTTAATATATCAATTATTTGTTTTAATGAACTTTTTTCACAATCAAACATTTCATCATGAGTTCGTATTTGATTATTTGAACGTAAGCGTAAAGTTTTTTTTATTTTATCAAAAATATTTTTATTATGTTGTTCAGATAATAATGGCATTATAATAATAAGAAGTGATTTAATTATATTTTTAAATAAGTTTCCAATATTAATAAATAATGGATGTCGTTGTTTTTGTTCGATAATTGGTAACCAAGAACCGATTAAATCTGTTGTTTCAAAATTTTCATGTAATGGAATAATAATTAATCGATGACGTGTAATACGTGCTAATTCAATAACAAGAGTTGTTTTTCTTGAACATATATCTCCTTCAAGTAATATTGTACGTTTTGATTGACATGCAGCAGCAAGAAATTCTAATTGACGAATAGTTTTTTTCGTATGTATTAAACCCATATTAGTTTGAAATGGTTGTTCAGAACCTGTTTTTATATAAATTGAACCAATACGAACAACATTATATGATGACATATCAATTGAACAATTTTTTTCTTCAATTTTATCATTTATAGAAAACTTATCATTGATTATTTGACATGCTTTTAAAAAATCTTCTTCACCATGAAATTGGCATGCATAAACAACTTGAGCAAATTTTCTTATTGATAATAAACATGCAGATGAAACATCAATTGTTGAACTTAAGTCATTTATTGTTTTTATTTTTTCTTCATTATTATTATCATTATTAATAAAATTTTCATCAAGAATTGTATTTAAAAATCTATAATGAGATAATTGACTTTGTATTGAATGACGAAAAACATCACGAAATTTTGTTAAATCACGTAAATTTATTTTATATGGACCACCTGTTCGACCAAGATCACATTGACTAATATGTAATTTAAATGAAACTTGCATATCAAATAATGCATCAAGTTGTTTCATATGAATAATACCTTGTTTAAGTTCTAAGAAAAATAATTGATTAAGAATAATTCGTAATTCTTCTTCTGAATAATCATCAACTTGAACAATAGTAAATAAATTATTTATTGATCGAGGTAATTTACTTCTTCCACCACCAACTGTTGATGGATTCATTGTAGCAAAAATTAAAACATCTTTTATTGGTATTTGTTCACCTGTTGTTTTAACTGTATAATGTGATATTCCTCGATAAAATAATGGTGTTAAACCTTCTAATACTTCTGGTGCAGCTAAATTTAATTCATCAAAAAGTATCCAACGTTGAGCTCGAATAGCTGATAAAACTCGTCCTTCTTGCCATTGAAAAACTCTAATACCATTAATACAACGAGGAATAACACAACCAATAAGTTGATCAAGTGATGTAGTTGTTGAAAGATTAATTCTTTCACATTGTTTATCTAATAATGAACAAACTTGTGTTACAACTTGAGTTTTACCAATACCAGGTGGTCCTTCAAGTAGAAGAGGAGTTTTTGATGATATTGCCGCAAATATTCGTGCTATTTGATTAATAAATGTTGGCGTTGGTACACAAAAAAAATTTTGTTTAAGTTTATTTAATATTTCTATTGGATCTTTTTTTGTTTCAAATGAATATCGAACATCAGTATATTTTAATGCAATATATTCTGAATCAACATAAAATGGAAAAATATTTTTATCTAATTGAATTGATTGAATAGTTATTGCACCATGTGTTTCATCTGGTGGATTAAATATAAAAGAAAATTCTTTTAAATTTAATGATGTTTTTTTATTTTGATACCATTGTTCAAATATCGTTGAATGTCGTGATATTGGTAATAAATCAAAATAAAAAAATCTTGCACCAAGTAACATTCGATGTGTTAATGATATTGATATATGATGATTTTGAATAAAATCTATCCAACGAAATAATAATTGAATATCATTATTTAATTTCCATTGTGGATCAGAATGTAATTTTTCTCTTAATGAAAACATTTGTTCAATTATTTCACCTATATTATTTGTTTTTGTTTGTTGTTTATTTAATGATAATTTAACAAGTTCTTTTAATTCTTGATCATTATAAGATGGAATATAAATTTCTGTAAAACGTGATCTTATTGATGGACTTAATATTAATAATTGATTTAATTCTTCTTGATGAACACTTGCAAATATTTGAAAATTTTTTGATAATTTAATATCAAGTTGACCATTATCAATGAATGTTGTTATATCTTCGGTTAATGTTAATGTTGGATTTAATTCAAGCATTGAATTAAGTCTTTCAACAACAGCTTGACTTGGTAAATCAAGATCTTCAAGAAAAAGTATTCCACCATGTTTTGCAACTGTTATAACAGGTCCATCATTAAAAATAAATATTGGTTTTCTTTGATCAATATCAGGTGAATTTAATCTTTCCCAAGCACTATTAAATTTTGATTCATAATCAATAAGTGTTGTATCGTTGGATGTAAATGATGTATAATCACTATTATTAAGCATTAATTTAAATTGTGTTTGAATTTTTTCAATTGTTTGACAAAGTTCAATAGAAAAATTGTTTTTTTGTTTTTTTTCATTTGAAAATGATTCAGAATTTGATTGAATTATTTTTGATGTACGATTAATAAGACATGGATAACCATCATTTATCAATGGATATATTTCATCTGAAAGCTTTCGAAATGTTGATTTTGAAACTGATTCTTCAATATCATTAAGTAAATCATAATCAACATCAATTTTTGAAATTGTTCTTTGAAATATAGATGTTTTGGATTGTTCATTATTGTTGACAAGAGATTTTTCTACATTAGTAGTTGCACCTCGTGTACCATAACCATCATCTTCTAATTGATAATCATTGTAGAAGATTTTATGAAATTTCTTTTTCTTATATGTAATTTCATCATCATCATCATCATCATCATCATCATCATCATCGTCATAATATATTTGAGGTATATATTCATAATCATTAAAACGTCGTTGAGATGATATTTGACTAATATCTGTTTCCGTTATATTTTCAATATTATTTCTAAATTTATCAATCGGGTTTGATAGAACAAATGACTGAACATGTATTTGTTTAGTTGAAGAATTATTATGAAGAATATTTTCTTGTTGTTTTTCTTCTTCATCTTCTTCTTCTTCACTTGAATATTTTATTTCAAATTGTTTAATTAGATCATTAAGATCATTTATAATTAATTTATTAAGATTATTAATAAAAATTTGATCATTATTTTCAATTATTCCTGTATTTGTTTGATTTTTTAAAAGATTTTGAAAACGTTGTAGAACATGTTGAGCCATTGTTGGTAATCGTTTAAGTAAATCAAGAAATGTATATGGTTGAATATCTCCAATTAAATCCGATGATTCACTTTCAGGTGTTAAATGTATTTTAATAAGTTCATGAAAACGATTCAATAATTTTGCCCATGTTTCAACAATTAATGTTTTACATGATGTTGGTCCAACAAGAAGTACAGGTTCACCTGCATGAATAGCTAAAGCAATACGTATAAATGCTTGTTTAAATGTTTTTGGTGATGTTAATAGAATACTATCCGATAGTGTTGTTGTTTTTAAATCAACAAAAAGATCATTTTCTTGAAAACGAGTTTTTCCACCACCAATATCTTGAATAGACATTCTTAAATTTGTTGTTATTATATTATTTGGCCAAATTGTATTTAAATCATTAATTAATGTTTGTCTTATTAATGATTCTAATGGATATTTGCCTGTTAATAATGATACACCAATCATTGACCAAAAATCTTTTTCAGTATTAAAAATTTCATATTGAGATGAAAATAATTCATGTCGATGTAACCATTTAAGAAGTTCACGAAATGTAATACGTGATCGTGAACGAATTAATCGATGATAAAATGCAGATAAACATTTAGCTGATTCATCTGTTAGATTTGATTTATTTCGTCGAAGAAGAATTTCTTTTAATTCTAATTCAGGAAATTCATCAAATTGTATTTCAAGAAAACGATTACGTAATGATATTGGTAATTGGTGTCGATTAGCATAAGATGCATCATTTTGTGTTGCAAAAAAATGAAAACCTGGTTTAGCTGTTATGATTTTTCCACTTGTTGGAATCATTAGAAAATTTTTACCTTCAAGTAATGGAAAAAGTATATTCATTACCGATGGATCAGCTAAATTAAATTCATCAGCAAGAAACCACCAACCATTTTCCATTGCTCGATAAAGTGCACCTTTTTGAAAAACAAATCCATCATTAACAGGTAAAAATGTTCCTAAATAATCTTGAATTGTTGTTGTATCTGTATTATTAACTCGTTCAAGTTTTCCTATTTGTTTACTTGATATATGATGTATTTTTTGATTATCAAGATGTTTACATATGTGAGAAATTAATGTTGTTTTTCCAACAGCTGCTGGACCTTCTAATAGAAGTGGAATATTACAAGCAACAGCACCTAATACAGCATTAGCATAATTTAATCGACTATCAGTTAAAATATATTCATCTGATTTTCGAATCCAATTAGTAAATGGTGGTTGACGAAGTTCACAATTTGGTCGAGTATGTGCAAAGAATGATTTAACAGATTCTGTCATTTGATTTTTAATTTGTTCTCCTTTAACTTGATTAGCAATAGTAACATGATAAGAAGTCCAAAGAATTGAAATAAAATCATATGTATCTTTAAATCGTTGATGAAGACAATATATACTATCAAGAAAACGAACAAAATTTCTTAAAGTTAATTTAGAAATATTTGTTGCATTATTTGATAAAAAATCGGAAATATTTCTATAAATATCAATAGCTAATTTTAGATCAATATCATTCGTATCTGAAAGAAGACCTTTGGCAAGTTGAAATAATTCATCGTAATCTTCTTTATCAATATCAATCATATGAACAATAGCAAAACGATTATAAAGTGATGGTGATAGTTCACCAATATTTAATGATAAATAACGTGAATCAGGTGGTGTCATTGTTGCAACAAGACGATAATCATTATTTATTTTTAATTTATTAACATCACCTTTTTCAGTTAATATAAGCATTGGTTGTTCTTCAAGAATTGGATTAAGTCGTTCAAGTACTGATGATTCGGCTGTATTGAAATTATCAAGTAATGCCCATTGTCCATCAATAAATGAACGTGTTACACAACCATTTTGCCAAATTAATTTTTC
This sequence comes from Rotaria sp. Silwood1, assembly GCA_905250075.1. NCBI lineage: Eukaryota > Metazoa > Rotifera > Eurotatoria > Philodinida > Philodinidae > Rotaria > Rotaria sp. Silwood1. The sequence continues at coordinate 27,074 of CAJNOP010001219.1, forward strand.
ACCATAATTTGGATCATTTTTATCTTTTATTTCATTAGGAATAAATTGACCAATAAGTGCTGATGGTTCTGTTTCAGGTGTGATATTTAATTGATTAACTTGTTGATTATTAAGCCAACCAAGAGTTAATAATAAATCAGATTTTCCACAGCCTTCAGGACCGGTAAGAAGTATTGGTTGTTTTATATGCATATTAAATGATACTTGTTCTAATGTAGTTAATATTCGATTTGTAAAAATATATGGTATTTCTGGTTGAATAAAATAATCATCAGAAATAACTTGAGATAGATCAACATCTTTAAAATGTTCAATAAAACAATTTCGAATTGTCTCTTGTGCTTGAATATGACGAAAACGACCAATATATAATTTACAACCTTGTATTGCAAATTCATTTATTTGTTCAAAAAAACGAGTTGCTGATGTAATCCATTGCCATAACCACGAACGATCAATACGATAAATTCCATGTTCAAGAATAAATTCATTAGACATTAATATTTGATGAACAGCATTATGAACCTTAAATGCAATTGTCCATATATTTAAATTTAATTTAATTGTTTTAAGATCAGCTAAAGTAAAAATACGTGTCCATTCATGTTCAGGATTTTTAACTGATCGAATTTCAATTCGAGTTGAACATCGATTAATATCTAATAAAATTTTATTTAATCGTTGATCAATATTAATTTTTCTTGTTTGAAATGTTGGATGACCCCAACCACCTTTTCCATTATCAGTTAAAATCTTTTCAATTAAATCTCGTCCATTACTACGATATCGTGCACCATATATACACCATGCACTAAAACTAAGTATTAATCCACGTTCTTCTCCATCATCTGGCAATTGTCCTTTTTGTTTAAACCAAATTAATTGTTCAACCCATTTTAATAATTCTCGAATAGATATTTCAGCATATGGTCCTATTTCAGTTAATCTTTGTTTTGGACCTTTTAATGCTTCTTTAAGTTTTCTATTAAAATCTATTACAAGTAAATCTGCATAATCTTTAGCTTTATCATCTAAATAAGGTTCTAATTTTTTTTGAACAATTTCATACCATTCAATATCAGGTAATTCAGTAAAAATCATTGTTCGAAAACGACTAAGAAATGAAGCTGATAATTTTTCTCGTTTATCTTTAAAAAAACCCGTATTTGGATTTTCTGTAGCAAATAATCGAAAGTCATTATTCATTTGATAATCAACAACTGATTCTTTTGCTGAACTTTGATTATAAATTTTTAAATGACGTGTATCAAGTGCTGATTCAATAGCTTGAAGAACAGTATCTTGTGCAAGATTAAGTTCATCAAATAATATCCAATGACCTTCTTTAAATGCTTTTGTAAATGGACCTTCAATAAATTTAAATTTACTTGTTTTTGTTTCTTTATCAAATATAAGCATAACTTTGCCAAGAAGATCTTCAATAGTAACACGTGATGACATATTATATCGAATAAGTTCACGATCTGCACGTTTTGCTGCTTCCATAATAGTAGCACTTTTACCTACACCTGTGTTACCTTCGAGTAATATAGGAATTGGATCATTGAGTACTTCAAGTACTTTATCTATATTCTGATTAGTCGTAGCTGTAAGAACAATATAATCTGAATGTTTAACTTCTGTTGATGAACTTGTATTAGTAGAACGTTGTTTTGATAAACGATCATTAAGTAATTTATCGATTGTTCTTTGTTCAGCTTGTTCTAAAGTATTTAAAAATTGTTGTCCATTAACGAAATCAGTATGTTGTACACGAGCAATCTCTAATTTATTTACAGCCTCAGGAGTGAAGAAAAAGTTCTGTTGTTGTTGTTGTTGTTGTTGTTGTTGTTGCTTTTGTAATTGTTGACGAGTACTAGTTGCAAAAATACTTGAATCTTCATCAACGATGAAATTTTGAATATTTTCAATAAGAGAAGAACGTTCTTTTTCAGATAAATCAAGTATTTCACTAAGAAGTTTAATAGATATATATTTTAAATGATTAGATTGACCTAATAGACCCATTAAATCAGGTATATAAGGTGAAAGTAATAAAATAAATTTATTTTTTGATTGTTGTTCAAGAATTTCTTTACTAAAACTAAGTAAATGTGATAAAAAAGATTTTTGAATATTATCATCATCATCATTAATTTGATCGATTTGAGAAAAAAGATTTTCAAGTAAAATTTCAGCATAATTCATTGTATTTGATTCATTTATTTGATCATCATTTGAAATCGATGAAAGAAAAAGAATAATATTTCCAAACGGACTATGATCTTTAAAATCAATTGAAATTAATTTTGATGAATAATTATCAAGAAGAAATTTCGCAATATCTACGTTATATTGTTTATATTTTGATGAACCAACATCAATTAATAATATTATAATTTGAACAATAATTATTGATGATGTTTCATTTAATAACCATTTTTTTAATATTTCATGAAAACAATTTGATTGAAAAAGAATCGAATGTGTTTGACCATTTTTTAATAAAAATTCAATAATTATTAATAAAACAGATACAAATTGTAAACATAATGGATTTTGTAAACATAATAGAAATTTATTGATTTGTTCAATTGTTATATCTCGTACATAAATAGCTAATGTACTTGTTGGATAAATTGATTTGGATATTATATCAAATAAAAATATTTCATTTGGATATTTAATAATACGATCAAACCAATATTCAAGATAATTATCATTTGTACTTTTAGTTATATATTTTAATATAATTAAAAGAGCATCACAATGTTCATTCATTGGTTGTTTATCAGTTTTATTTGTTAAAATAAAATCTGCATATCCAACAATGATATTATGATCAAATTTTTTAATTAAATTTATTTTTGAATATTTGTCAAAAATTGGAAGAAGATCTTTAAGTAAAACATAAAAACAAATATGACCATTGATATATTTTATAGGTGTATTTACAGAAATTCTTTTTATTAAATCTTCAATAAATTCCATTGAAAGTTTTGTTTTATGAAGAATTAATTTTTCTATTAATTGAACTATTTGATTTGAAATATAAAATATTTGTTTTGTATCATTAAATTTTGGCCAAACTTCAAATAAATCAAGAATTAATTTATTTAATTCATTTTCACAATTAATTATTTGCATATTTTGTAAGCGTTCAAATAGAAATTCAATTATTTCATTATTAAAAAATTTTAATTTAATTATATTAGTAAATAAATTCATCCAAGTTGATAAAAAATATTTAACATTAATTAAAACTAAACGTATTTTTTTCAATAATAATAAAATTTCTTCTGAATTTTGACAAACATTCAATGCTTCATGAACAAGTTCATTAACATGTGAACGTCGTGGTACTGTTCCATGGATATATTTATCTTTACGTTCATCTGTCCATTGAACATAAATTTCATTATTTGTTAATGATAAATATGCTTTTTGACCTATGGCTTCTTCATGTACATGTGCATCATCTTGAAGAACATTTTTAATCACTAATGGATCGAAATAAAGTCGCCAAATAGATTCAAAATATTCTGGTTCAATTAAATATTTATGCATTTTACCAAGTCTACTCTCAGTATGTCGAATACATTCTGTAATAATATTGATTAATGCATTCATTTCTTGTCCTGTGCAATCATAAACGTCGAATAATGATATCAAAGGAGAAAGATTATTTGTTGCATCTGGATTTTTCACAAGTCTGAAGAAAATAGATAATTCTTTTAATAGATAGACAGACAGACATATGTTTCATTGCATAATTTAAGATTAGTGAATAGATTATTATCTTTTCTTTTGACTGATATATAACTAATTATTACTATTTGTTCAGAAAAAAAATGATAGAAGAGAAGTATTCGCATAATATTTTTGCATCTTTTTCAGTAATTTTTATAATAATTATGTAAAAACTATAGAAAATTAGCAAAAGAAATTCAAACTAAGGTAATAATTTGAATGGACAGATCTTTCAAAGGTACTGTACATCCATAGATATAAATAAGCTGTTCGTCAAGGCATATAACTCGATTAATGTAACAATAAAAGATGAATTCTTCTTATGAAAAAAAAAAAGGTATTTGAAGAGATGAATATTATTTATTCTGATTCAATCTGATGAATGCTGATCATGAACGTTCAAATAACAAAAAAATAAATGTCATTTGTCTGTCAAGTTTGTTCTATTGGATCCGTTTGAACTCTCTTCAAATGAAAATAGTTGACAACTAAAAAAATATTCCGAACTATGATTGACGATGTTCGAAGAAAACTTCGAGCTATTTTCAGTTTGTTTTTATTTTTTTGTAATGTTTTTCTTATTACAAAAAAAAACAGTAGGGTTATCGATTATAAAATAATTGAATTATAGATATAAATTTTATTGGCAAGACTTTTTCATCGCATATTATATTCAATTTACACTACAATAGTTTATTTCTTCTAGCAAAACAGATAAGAAATTCTATTCTAATTGTTTATGTAATAGTTTTTCAAATAAAAACACTAATGAAAGATTCTCCGAATATGAACAAATAGGAGAAAAATAAAAAGTTTTTCACGGACTAGAAAATAATCTATTCAATTTCTTAATATGATTTTGAAAGAACGACGAAAAATCGTTAATATAAAAGTGTCTCAATTTCGACACATTGTTATGTCGATCAGATATAATTTTATATTGATTCATTGAAAAATCTCTTTTCATCAAATTTCGTAGAAAAATTAACTGAATCCTATATGTAAGCATTTGACAGAGATATTCACGAATTCTCTAGTCAACTCTCCCTAACAAAATTCCTGGAAATTTGCGACATGGACTCCCCGGAAATTTCAAGGGATAGTTCGGGAATTCACTGAGAATTCTTCAGGAAATTACCAGTGAGTCTTCGGTGAGTTCTCATATTTTAACTTAGACAATTCTCCCCAAAAGAATTCTTGGAAACTTCCCGAACAATTTATTTTTTCATCTTTATGAGAAAATCTGTCTGTTTCAAGATGGAAATTTCATTTTTTTCTCTTCGAAATTGTTAATTTTTCATTGTTTTCTTTTTTTCTTCATTAAATTCAATGCGAAGCGTAAAAACTTTCAATTAAAAATGGAAATTTGAATATTCGAATTCAGTATATATATATAACTCAAGATAAATGACAAATAAAAACATTTTGTCAAATAACAATAGTTGCTTATATTTTGTGAAAACTAAAAAAATTTCTTTAACTGGAAAATATTCTTTTATTCAGATCGATATATTTTTATTTGATGAGAAATAATTCGAATTTTTAGAAATTTCTTATTCACCGTCTAACATCTTCATTGTTATCATTTTTGACTACTTCAATAATCTGTTGTTCACAAATTAAATTCATCAAAGGACTTTTAGGTCCATTATTCGGTTTTCGTAGCAACCACCATTCCATAAGTTTGACCATTTTGATTGCGAGTTTCTAAAAGATTAAAGAATAGAGTTATCTATTTATTGTTCTAATTTGTTGGAATTTTATTCTTTTTTTGTGTTTTATACCTTCTGTCCATGTATAAGTGTGCGACTACCATATGGATAAAAAATAAGTCGAAGAACTTCACCAGCTTCTTCTGGACTTAAAGTGTAATTAATTTTTACTAGTTGATCAATAGATCTTTGAGCTGATTGTGGATCACCATCATTTTCGATCACACGTTTCAAACATTCATTTAGACGTGAACATATCGTAAAAATATTGGGTTGAGTCATGTTTAATGATAAACTATTCTTTCATATAATTTAAAAGTAAAATACATTATTTCTAGAAAGTGAGAATAAAAAACAAAAAATAATTGACAAAGAACTAATTAATTATTAAAATAAATAATTCATAATATTTGACAACAATCGAAATTATATTTTTGATTGAAAATTATTAATAAATTGAAAAATTTCAAATATTTTCAACTCAATGTATAGTTTATTTTCGACGAACAGGTAAAGATGCGGTAAATGTTGATCGACTAGGAGTTTCTGTTGTTGATTTTAGAGCAGCTGTTTCTACTTTTGTTTTGGTTTGTTTGTAAAGATTTATGGCTTCTTGTATTTGTTTCTCAGCTATTTCATTTTTCTTGAAATAATCTTGAACAAGAGTAACTAAATTTGTATTTGGCTTGATATCTTCTTTTGATATTCCTTCCGGTAATCCACAGACACCAAGTTTACACGGGTCACCTCCTCCAAAGAATGTCAAACAACATGCCCACATTAATTTGGGCGCTTGCAGTTTTTCCATTGAATCTCCACTAGTAGTAGATGCAATTATTTGAGCTTTTTGAATTTCTTTTTGTGCTTCATCTTGAGATAATTTTTTTTCTGCATGATCAAGATCAACAATATATCCATCATGATATTGACAATTGCCATATTTATTTTCCGAAGAAGTATATGTTCGATGACATTTAGGACATGTTTTAATAGTTTCACCATCGAGACGTTTTTCTTCATCTTCATGTTCTTGTTGAGTTTGTCGAAGAGTTTTCTTAAATTCGATATCTTCAACTAAAAGACTACGAAGCAGTGGATGTTTAACAATCATTACCATCCATTTTTCTTTTAAACTTATACCACTTTTCGGAGCCTTCAAAACAAAAACAAACAAAACGAAAAACCTTATTTTCTTATAAAAAAAGATTTACATTTTCATCAGTTGGTGGTTGTTCAACAACAGCTTTTTTACATTTTTCTCGAATAAATTGATATAAATGTATATTTGATATTGAAACTGATTTTGACACCGATGAATCTGATACACTAAGCATTATTAAAGAATCAATATCAAATATTAACATTGAACGATTATATTCATCACATTCTAAATTAAAACAAAAAAAAGAAAACAAGAATTTCTTTTAGTACAATATATACGGAAGTAAAATAATAAGAAATTCTTTGATTGAAACAATTTCTATTAAATTTTAAATCATTTGTTTATTAGAATGAATAAATGTTAAAGAGAGACGAATTACAACGGATTTAAGTTTAGTGAAATTTTTAATTAATTCATCTTTGAAATTCATATGTTATCATGTTCTCTAATAGTATTAGATAATGATTCATTTAATTACAGTTATTTGTATGTTGTACTTTCTTATATTCTATATATATATATCCAACTATTCATTCTGTATCATTTAATGAATATTTCAAAAAGATTTTGTCATTTATTATTTTGTCTAAAGCTAATGATTTTCTATGAATAAAACGCTTTATGACTCAGACACATATCATTATTTGATCGTCAATCGAGAGTTAACTACTTCGAAATAGTTTCTAAAAGCTGTCGGACATAATCAATTCTACTAATCAAATTCTCTAACAAAATATGTTATCAGCAAAATATGTTTACACTTATTTCTTTAGTAAAATATGACGAAAAATACAAATAGGAAAATCTCTCTAATGTGAACATAATCAGCAATGAACAAAAGTATTGATTATTGAAAAAAATTCAACTGTATATTTTCAAATGATGGTTATTTACTTTAAGGGGAGACTTACCTCCCCTCGATGTTTAGTTTTTTGACCATTTTGTAGGGGCAATAAAGCTGCATATACCCTGAAATTTTTAAGAGAGACTAACTCGTTTTGACCGAGTTAGGGTGTGGGTGCAAGTGTTAAGAAGAGAATGATACCCACATCCGCACATCTTCCTACAGGACGGTTATTTTCATTTACATATTTGATATCGTTAAAACTTGTATGCGCATATATTGAGAAATAGTATTAGTTCATTTAGTAATTCACAAAATCATTCTTTAGCTTATTGACCTATCTTCAACTAATTGCTTGGTTTCTCTAGTCGACTGTCTTTTGAGGAATTCTTGTGGAGTCCTTTAAGGAGAGTCACCTAGTGTTTTTTTTTCTACAATTAGAGCAGCTTCTGAAAAATTTTGCTATAGATTTTATTAGCGTTCAAAAAGTTCCTGACACTGTTAAGAAGAAAATATAGTTAAAGACATAACACAAACTATATCTAAATGTTGCTGATTCGATTAAATATTGCTGATCATGACTATCGTTCGCTCTGAAAATGAATAATAATCGCTGAACTGAATTGTCGTTAATCAAATACTATATGTATCTTTTCTCTATTAATCTTCTATTTCTCATTCTGTACTACAGGACATAAAAATTGCCCTGAAAGTTGTACACTAAATAAACGTTTGTTCTACTTCTACATATGCTGGATTAATAGAGAAAAAAAAGCCAAAATGTAGCACAGGTGCTAACGGAAATTCCACGATGTTCTCTGATATAAAATAATCACGTAAATAATTTGAATTACCTTCGAATGTTGTTGTTAAAAGTTCAAATATTTGATTTTCTTCAAATGCATTATTTTTTATTAAAAAATTTAAATCAATAATTTGAATTGTATCAATATTTCGACTTTGACAACCATTAATAAATCTTGCAATTAAAGTTATTGTTGATGTTTCTTCATTATCTAAATCATCATCAAGTGTTGCTTCTGTTTTTAATTCAATTAAACATTTTTGATCAAGTAAATCAACAAGTATTCGACCAGTTGGTTGACTATTTAATAATTTAAGTGAGTATTTTTCTTGTTGATCAGTTGATAAAAATATATTTGGATAAAGACGACAAATTTCAGGTAATGTTCCAATACCAAACCAACAACTAAATTCTCTAGCTGCATTATCAGCTAAATCAAGAAATATTTTTTCATTTAAGCCTGTTTCTTGATATGTATCCATTGCAACAATAATACTTGATTTAAGTGCTCCGACAGCAGCACCACTAAAATTTGTTGTAATTTTAACAAGAAAATCCATACATTGACTTGTAAAAATATTTGCATCCAAACATATTAATGGTTCAAGCATTTTTTTTCGAATTTGTGGTGATGGTCGACCAACAAAACATTTTGCTTGCATACGACGTAAAAATGCTTCATCCATCATATTTCGTCGATTAGTCGCTCCAAGTACAATTAAATTAGGAATATTTTTAACACCTTCAATATGAGATAGTAAAACACTAATACCATCGACTTTTGATTGTTGAGCATTATTTGTTCGTTTTGGTACAAGACCATCTATTTCATCAATTGTCAATGCACAAATTAAATATGGTATTGTATTTGATCGATACATTATATCAACAAGTAAACGTTCTGTCTCACCAACATATGGACGATTTAATTCTCCAGCAGCAAGAGCTGTTGTTGTCATTGTTATACCAGCAAATATTGCAGCTCGTTTTAATAGTTCAGATTTACCTAAATATAATATTTGTTTCGATTGTTACTATTGATTGATAATAATTTACCTGTTCCTGGTGGTCCATAGAGTAATAATCCTCGTCCGTATTTGACATACAATTTTTTTTGTGCTTCTTTTGGATTAATTTGAAGAAAAATTTCGAGATTTTGAAGTTTTGCATCATTTTCAGCAATTTTATTTTTCTTTTGTCGCATTGGTTCAGTATGCAATATAAGTGCAGCTTGTACTCGTTCAAGTTGATTCTTTACAGTTTCAACTTTTTCAGTCGCTTTGGATACTTGTAATCTAGCCACTTCTCGTTGCCTACTCCAATCTGCCGATGATGTACGTCGATCCAAAGTAGCCGCTGTTGTGTTTAATTTTTCTGCTGCAGTCATAGCAATTTGTTTTTCTTTTTCAACAGTTGTCAATCGTGCAATATACATTTCAACATTTGCTCTTGCTCCTCGAGATTCTTGTTCAAGAACTGCAATTTCATTTCGAAATCCTTCACTTTCTGTTGTTAATCTATCTTTTTCATTATTCCATCCTGTTTTTTGTATTTCATGTGCATCCATATCGACTGATCTATCTTTTAAACAAAATGTTCTTAAATATGCATGAATATTTTTTAAAACATTTCCATCATCATCATAAGTTCGTCGTATTTCAATAATAGCTAAATCAACAGCACGACGATCAAGATAACTAATATGTTGAACTGTTTTTGTAACATAATGGAAATAACGTCGAATTCGATGAATATCACCATATAAAGTTGCATCGGAATCGTTGTAAATATTATTTGATAGATTCAATGCCGTTGCAGGATCATTTAATTGAACATAATCCTTTATCATTTGTTTAACTATATGTTTGACTGATTGAATACTATCCCAGATTCTTTCATTAGCCACTGCATTTCGAAGATGATCAACAGTAGCAATACTTTCCGCTAGGATATTTTATTAAAATAATTTTCAAATACAATAGAATCTGTATTGATCAATAAATAGAACTCGAAGCGTATTTTAAAATTAAAAAAGACATTGTTAGCGCAACTCCTGTACGAATAAAAGATGAAAGACAAAATTTGCCTTTTTAATATTTATTTTCGAATCTCTCATTTACCATTCTGTTGATTAAGTGCAATATAATGCTGCTATCTCGAATCCTTTTGTCACAGTTTGTGAAGAAGTCTGGACCACGAGTATACCAATATGGGATGGTCTCTACAGTCCACTTATAATAATTTCTTTAGTTCATTTATAAATGTTTCTATCAAAGATAGAATCAATATCGATTACTAACCAGTCTTTCTTGTTTATCTTTTTCCTTTTTTATCATATTAATTTATCTAAGATGGAATATAATAAGGAGTTTTGGGCAGACTTTGGCTATATTAGATATGCTTGTTCAGAATTGGAACTGATACTCATTCGAAATTTCAGATCAACATTGGTCATCAAAAATCTAGATCTGTTCTATGTCTAGTCTTTATAGTCTGTCTATGAGAAATGTAGAACAATATTCTGTATGCTTGAACATCATTTTGAATTCATAATTTAAAACTCTCATTTGTTAATATTCTACCTTGAAAAGCTTGTATCCAAGCCGGAATACAATCTTCACTACGTTGATTTTGCCGACAAATAATTTTAAAAAGGCCTCTAAGAGTAACATCGTCTTTTTTGCCGGATAATTTTGTTGGAACTTGAATTATCGTTGCATTAGTCGTATTGTTTTGATACTCTTTGATAATTTTTACTTGAACTATTGTTGTTGGACAAGTTTTCCATATAGGAGGAAATTGTTTTCGATCAGATTCTCCACATTGATATTCGAGTGAGAGAAGTGTTAGTAGATAATTAAAATTCCAAGGTCCAAATGCATCATTTTTTCGTGTAAATAAATTTGGTTGATAAGTAAAACGTTCTTTTTGATTACTCATATCGATTGATTCATGTGTTGATTCAAGTACATATTGATGAAGTGTTGAAAAATGTTGTCCATTTTGACCTTTTGAAAGATATTCATTTGGCATCATTAATTCTTTGACTAATGCTTCAACATGGTTATCTTTATCATATTTAATATTAACATTTAGAATAATTGCATTTAGAATAACAGGTTCTATTGATAGAGGTTTTTTTGATTTATTAGTCTTTGATGGTTCTTTTACAACTGGATGTGGTATAAATTTAACATCTTCATCACCAGAGCTATCATCTGACATTTCTATAATTTCATAGACTATTATCTAGAAAAAAGAACCTACGGGCAAATATTGATTTTTATAAGATATTAAAAAAACAGAGAATAATATATAGACATACAATAGTTATTGATTTTTTTTCATGAATAAATTCTATGAGACATTACATAAAATTAGAAAAAAGAAAGAATACATGAAAATGAGTTACAGTATTCGATTATGATTAAATATTGCTTAATCTGTTTCTAATCTGGTATTTAATTTAACCGTTAAGTATTTTTGTTAGCTATTTTATTTGTATTATTCACTGTATTTGGGTTAATAACTGCTACACCAACGGCTTGTTTTGATTCAGCAATATTATGAATTTTTGTTGTATGATCTTTTTGTAGTTCATAATGATGTTGTTTTAATCCAGTCAGGTTTTTTTCAATTCTTTCAAGTCTTTTATAATTCGCTGCTTTCACGTCTTCATTTTGATCGTAATTTTCATGCATTCTATTGAGTTCTTCTTTTAATTCATTGAATTTTTTTTCATTTCTAACAATTTCTTCATCTACATTTTTAATATTTGTTTTCAATGTAACTAAATCATTCTTTGATGTTTTCATTGCTCTTTGAGCATTTTCATATCGTAAACGCTGAGCATTGAGTGTACCTCGGACAGCTTCAGTTGCAGTTGTGTTTTCACGAACTTGTTCTGTTTTATTATCTAATCTTTCTTTAATATGCTTTGCATTTGTCGATAATCGTTCACTTCGTTGATTTAACATTTGCGCATTTTGACGAAGAGTTTCAACTTTATTATTTTGAGCTTGGTATTTTCGACGTACTTCACGATTTTGATTTTCAGCATTGGTCAATTCAGTTTTAGCTCCTCTGAGTTCTCCATTGAAAGTTTTTTTTTCATCATTCAATCGTTTTTTTTCATTATGAATATTTTCCAAATAGATTTTATTCGTCTTCAATTCTTCTGTCAATTGTTTCAGACTTGCTTGTTTAGTTTCGATAGTGGCTTTTAAATTATCGACTACTTTCAATCCATCATCGAGTAATTCTTTTTGATAAGCCATTTCACGAACTTTTGCATTTTCATCATTCTTTAAAGTACCTTGTAATCGTTTTAAATTTTCACTTTCACCTTAAAACAAAAAAAAAGAAAATTTCGATATGAACGTGATATAAAAGATGAAATTTTTTTCTATTAACAATTTTACTATTTGTTAATTTGTGAATAATTTCTTATGTTCAATTCGAAATTTATGAAATTTGTAAAACAAAGATTTCTAAATTAATCTAATGTCCAATTTCATTTATTTTTGAGAAATTTCAAATCTTTATTTTACATTAGATAAAATCTAAGAATAGATACAGAAAGACAATTCAAAATTTTCATGAAGCATTTTTACTAATATGAATGCATCATTTATGTACATTACATCAGAGTCGTAATGGGTAATGCTAAACAGCAAGTCAAGTACGAATTTTTACATATTTCACTCCAAAACAAAATGGATATAAAAGTATATTCTTTTTATATATTAAACACTTTTTATTGATATTGAAGTCTATTTTTGTAAAAAAATTCCATTAAACCAGCGGCGGATCAAGAATTCCAGAAGGGGTGGAGGGGGTTGTGATTTTTCGTATATGCCTAAGATAATATTATTATTTTTTTTTGTTAAACATCCGGAAACAATATAAGTTCTATGTCATTAATCATAACATTATTTTATTAATAATTTCAGCTAAAACAAACAAAACAAACGCATCCTGTTCTTTTCTTTTAGTCGTGTTAAAAGAGATTCGATTTGTTCGTTTTTATATGAATACATATAAAACATCGATGGGAACATGAATAATAACTAGTAACACATTATGAATGCTTGGCTTTTTTGCATCTAAGGTTCTTTTTCATCAATTACTTCATTTGATTAAAAAAAGAAGAAACGAAATATTACACAACGTTCAACTAGAAAAGTTGTACAATTTATAAGAAAAAATTTTACGTTATTATGAGAAGACATAACTCGTTTGTGTAAAAATTCAATTATTTTTGCGCATTGATGAGAGTTGATTATGTAGAATTTTTTCTTTTTCTAAGAACAAAATTTTAATTAGTTCCATGTTGTAGATTAGAGTTTTTCACATTGCATTTTTTCAGATATTTCTTTTTTTCAATCAAATGAATTAATTCATGAAACATTGAGATATAAAACACGATCTTTCATTATCCTACATCGGTTAATTTTAGGGTGACCGATCAATTCGTCGCAGAGAAAGGAAAGAGTATATTAATTGAATTAAGTGATTTCGTTTATTTTGTTTTTCAATTAATCACCTCAACAAAAATGTTTTCACTTAAAATAATACGAGTATTTTTTGACTGTATTTTTTTATTAAAAAACGATAGAAATTTCGATTTACAGTTTATTTATTTTAATTTAAATGGACTAAAAATAAATTTTAACTCGAAATAAAATTCTACAAACTTTAATTAAAAATAAATTTAAATTTTTTGCATTCAAATGTTATATAAATATAGTTTTGTACTTAAAAAGTTATTTTTTTGTTAAACTGGATTTTTTAAAAAATTACATTTTTAAATTTAAATTTTTAAAAATTTATTTCTTGAGATAATAGATCTTGTTAAAAACTTAATACGTCATTTGTAAAAAGTGATTTGTAAAGAATACTTAAGTTATCAGATTTAATCCAACTATTCCTCTAATGTTCGCAACATCGAAACTTAAACACCCGTTACGAAAATTTTGAAGACTACTTTATTCAAGGATTAGGCTGCTTTTCAGATCACGGAAAAACTATTTCTTAAAGTACTGAGCGAATCATATAGATCAAGAAAGAGCAAATTTTGCCTGCATTTCTTCTTGAATTTCTTACCTCAAGATTTCCTCAGAAGTCTCTCCATAAAGGACTCGATTTCAGTCTCATTTAATAATAAACTATTTGCACTGTCACAGAAGAGCTTTTTAAGTAATTTTTTTACGCAACTAAATCATTTGCTTATTGGAACTGAATCTACTATCCATGATGCAGATGTGATCATCTTATAAAACAGTATGTGTCAATAGAACTTAGAATTTAGGAGAATTTAAAATTGCCCTAGGAAAAACCGAAATTTGAATTTCTACTGCAGGAACGCTTCAAATTTTCCTATAAAAAAAATTAAAATTTTTATATTTTCCAACAGAATTTTTATTTCTATTGTAACATACACATTTATGTGATTAATTGAAAAACAAAATAAACGAAATCACTTAATTCAATTAATATACTCTTTCCTTTCTCTGCGACAAATTGTCGTGCAACGAATTGTATTGCGACGAATTGATCGTGCGACGAATTGATTCCGACGAATTGTTCGCGACGGATTGTCGTGCGACGAATTGTACTAGTACCAATTTTAGATATATTCTATTTAATAACGGTGAATCCATAAAAACCTCATAAATGAATTATGAACGAAACAGAAAGACATTTATCGAATTCATATGATCCAATAAACATTTCTAACTGTAAAATATAGTTTTTTTCTAGCATACAAAATTTTCAAAGTAGGTATAATCGTCTCACAACACCTTCCCTAAATCCGCTACTGCATCAAACTTCGTTTTAGTCACAATTCATCACAATTTACTTAGTATGTTTTAGTAGTTCATTTTTTATGTTATCATTGCAGGACTAAATAATTCTTCAATACGATATAGTGTATCAAAGATTTTCTTGTATCTCATTTATTATCTTTCAAATACATATCTCGCTCAAATATGAAAGACAAGAAAGATAATATGCCGTATGAAACAGTTTAAATGTATAGTTAACTAATAATGTTCATATGTGACGAATAATTAATAAATGCAGAAAGTTACTAGAGAATTCCAAGTGTTATGAAGTTTTTTTGTTCACTAATAGACGCTACTTCATTTGTATAGGGTCGGAAATATGAACAACTAGCGAGAACCCGTGCATACTGCACGGCTGTTTTGTCCTTTAACGCATGACCTCAGACATTTAACTTTTCATCCGGTAAAATACATACAGACACTCGATATTATGTATATAGATA